>CALYLW010003045.1:0-19134 GCA_944989445.1 Ampullaceana balthica | reverse complement strand
AAGGGCGGCCATTAACCTTTTGAAAAAAGGACAGTTTAAACTTTAAACCATTCGATAGCAGGAATGACGTCATTATTTCTTATTTTTTAAGACCTACAAGTGTACCACATTTAACCACACCACGTCTGTTGGAGATGTCGTGATTACCTCTCTTGTATGATGCACGTCAACTAAGTATACTAAGAAAATTTTAGGAAAAAAGTAATCTCTTGAGCTTACAGACTCAACAGTGAAGATTAAATGGGATTTTTTAAAAAAATGACACGTTGTTGCCCTCAATCTTAATCGTAACGGGTAATAGTTTAATACTGAATAACTGAAATTACGGTTAACTGGTCCTGATTTAAAAAAGAGACTAGAATTATCAGAAATCATAAAAGGTGATTTTTAAGAAATTTTATGTTTATGATTTTCTAAAAAGTTAAAGATATGTAATTTAAGAAAAAAACATAGTTTCAAAGCAAAAAACGATAAGGGTTATTCACCAGTTTTATTAATTTCGTATCTGAGTGACATATTAATACGATTCTGTAGCCATGAGTAAATTTCAAGAGGGTAAATAAACATATAAAAGTTACTAAGATAGAAATAAAGCGCTTTATTTCATACATTAAAAACTAACAAAACAACAATTGCTTTGGGCAGAATTAGTGACGTCATTTACCATTATTTTGTTTCGCGTGTAACAATAAGTTCAAAGGTTATATATTGATTTTATCAATAATTCATTGCATGACCAGATGGACGGTGTTAATATTCCCTTTAAGACACGTAGCCGGGCAGATATAAGATGGACGACGTGCAGAAGTTTAGAATAACCGTGAATCAAATTTTGATGATGTAATTATTGTATGTTGCATCAGATTCATCGTTATAGAAGCCTGCTCTGGACCAGCTTCGTTATACATGCCTGTTCTGGACCAGCTTCGTTATAGATGCCTGTTCTGGACCAGCTTCGTTATAGATGCCTGTTCTGGACCAGCTTCGTTATAGATGACTGTTCTGGACCAGCTTCGTTATAGATGCCTGTTTAAAATTGCCTGTTATAGAGAGACATTTTAAACTTTAAACAATTCGATTGCAGGAATGAGGTAATTATTTCTTAGTTTTTAAGACCTACAAGGGAATGTACCACATTTAACCACACCACGTCTGTTGGAGACGTCGTGATTACCTCTCTTGTATGATGCACGTCAACTCAAATAGTAAAAAAATGTTTGGAAAAAATAATCTCTTGAGCTTACAGAGTCAACAGTGATGATTAAATGGGATTTTTAAAAAATTAAACTTATGTTTCCTTTTATCTTAATCGTAACGGGTATTAAGTTAATACTGAATAACTGAAATTACGGTTAACTTGTCCTGATTTTAAATAAATAGAAGTAAAAAAAAATATTTTTCAAAACCACGTGTTTATAACCGGACTAAAAAAACAAAATAATAATTTTTTCACAGAATTGTGAAGTTACAATCTTTTTCTGTATTGATAAAAATTTCAAACATTATATGCTGAAGTACTATGATGTAATATGACTAAAAACGTGGGACGGGCGCTTCTCAGGCTTAACTAATTCAATTCAAAACTGGAGCAAACCAGATTGACACCTCTATTGCGTTACTATTTGCTGAACTTTACACTCTGTCATTTCATTGGTCGCTGTAAAAGAAGCGGGCTAACTCGAAACTGATATACGGCCAGTCAGTGTCTCCTTCCCACCGAGAAGCGGTTGTTGGGAGTTGTTCGAGTCCATGTACACAGCTGATCGGATTCCGTCATCCTCATTTTGCTAAATACAAAGTTCTAAGGTAAACTAATGTTATGTTTTTATGTTATTATATTTTGAAAAACCCTTGAGTGATGATCCAGAGGAATACACATGTAGTTCGGATTTTTTTTTCGCTCGTGGTTAATGTATACAATTGCCACCCCCACATTAAATGTATATCCTTGTTCACTAATAATATCGTTGTGATATACCCGTTGCTCTGCGACGTCTTGTCAGGCAAAGGCCTATTCACACCCTGTTTTAATAACATATTTGTTTATCTAAAATCTTGATTGCAGTCTCACCCATTTTTGTCCGTTTCATTCCTTTATTATTTTATATTGTAAGCCTAACTTTGGCATCCGTCGACGATGATAAATGATTTCTGCCACTTTTTCTCCCAGTTATTTGTTGTGTTTCTAACAACGAGATTGTTGTCACAAATCATCTCATATGAAACCGAGGTCAAACTGCTTCTTAAAAATAATTTTGACATCCCCTTTTTCCCTGTAGCTCTGAACTTTTTTAAAAATACAAGCGGGTGGGGGGGCGATGTGTTGCCCGTGCGAATGAAATTGGTGACTTTTGAGTGAATAGCATTTTTAAATCCCTTATATTAACTTCGCGGCCGTCTCTCTCTCTCTCTCTCTCTGTCTTGGGCTCGGCGGGCGGGCGGAAAAACAGAAGTCGAAAATGACCCACTTCCCATGATCCGATCGAACTGACATTTGGCACACGGACCAGTCTGACCTAACAATGCATCGTATCAAAATTTCAGATCGATCGAACGTACCGTAATTAAATTAATGCATTTTTAGTTTATCCTTATATGAGGTATGTAATTTTAATTCACGGTTTGTTATTGTTTTTTTGCCACGTGAAATTTTGAGCTGACGCATTGAGGCGACCCAACGAAGCGACGGGCGCTTTTGTTTACATTTTACGTGTCACTCTGAGCTCGGTCAAGCGAATCGGTGACCAGACTTTTCCACTCTCCCCCCACCCACCCCTCCCCCCCACTAGGGTTATGATGCAAAGTTGAGTTAAGACAGATTCAGTCTGTAAATGTTTGAAAATAATCAATACTGTTAGTTATGTCTCATATATAAGGGATTTATAGTCAAAAACTTTGTTTTTACGGGTTTGTTTTTTTAAGAGTTACTTGAACGTTCCTTGTGTTTAGTCGAAGTTAGGCAGGATCATGTGTCTAGGATTTCATCATGGCAATTTTTTTTCGCCAGGTGTCTGTTATGTATTTGTTTCCAATTTATTTCTTTAAAAAAAACTAAGATTATTTATATGACTTATTTTTAGCATCAAAAGCCTACTCTCTAACCTTATGCTAAGAATATCTTGCTTTTTTTCCTTATTAAGTACCTAGTACAAGTTCGGTAATGGTTTATCTTCTGTCTTTTTTTCATAGACTCACCGAAATGTATGTCCCCTAAAACATTTTTTTTTCCTTTGCAGAGAAACAAGACTAAAGCATTCAACCAATGCACAAGTCATCAGTCATGGTTCAATACAAAAGTTTAGGGTTTGGCATAGGTTTAGATATCAAAACAAACTGCAGAAGCAACAAAATTAAAGACAATTAAATAACACCTTTAATTGATAAAACATCTATGTAACTATACCATTGGATAAAAACTTAATGGAGCAAGCAATCACAACTCCATCTTGAAAGCTTTATAAAGCCAAACCGACGATGTTTGTGGACAGTTTGCTCTGATGGATCACCGCATTCACTGGCCTCTGCTAGAACATCAAGATAAGTCCAAGTTGTCTTACTGCCACGGGTGTCGCTGTAGATGTCAATGTAGTCAGACGAACACTGGAACAGATGTAGATGTTTACGATGTGTGGCTGTCCCTTTTGTAGCTGTAGTTGTCCAAGCTGCGTTGGCATTAATTCAGGTAAGATTCACTTTTTTATTTACCTATTAACACGTATTTTTATTTACCTTCCCGCGCGTATCATTTTATTTTTATAATATAATACGTTCTGCAACACATTATACCTTAGGTAAGGAGTGGGCAAACTTTTTCTACGTAGGGCCGCATTGAAAACCTTATTGTTGTAGGCGGGCCGCATATAATTCAATTACAATTGACAACTTCTAAATTTAAATTAATGATAATTACCATGTAATTGTCATTTTATTTCATTTTCACACTCTATTACATATGTACATTACATTTTAAAATACAAACTGAAACAGTTTCTAATTTGATAATAAGATTTTATTATTCATTATTATTTCAACAAAAGTTTGTTACCTGTCATAATAACTATGGAGAAGTAGGTACATAATAAACATTTAAGCTGGCCATAGATTACAATTATAATTAATGAGAATTATGTTACTGTTTACAATTTCGGATGATGTTCTTGAACCGTGGAACAAGTTTACTTGTTGTGATTCCAATGACGGCATTCAAATTGCAGTTAGTCAACTTCGATCGTTTCTTAGACTTGTTTATTTTCATGCAAGAAAAAGCTTGCACACAGATGTATGTGGACCCAAATATTGACACAAGTTTTGCAGCAAAGGTTTTTAGTGTAGAAATACTGCTACTGACAAACATCCATAAAACTCCAGCAAAAGGAAATGACTTGAAATTCTTTTTCAGGTCATAATCTGTTTCTAGGTCAAGCAACTCCTGTATATCCTCTGGGGCTGAATCAGCCTTTGTACTAAATGGTGAACTGATGATATTGAAGAGTGGTTCCAAGGTTATTGAAGTCTTGGAACCTCCTGTCAAATTTCATGACTCAGTTATCCAACTGAGCCTTGTACTTAATAGCCTTTTAACTAGAAATGGTTTTCTGTTTCACCAAAGGGAAATGGCAAAACCTGTTTTCACCTGCTTGCCTGGAGAACAGGGAGAGCTTTGCCTGAAATGATTTAACATACACATAAATTTCATGAAGTTTGACATTCAACTTTTCCATAATGTCAATGATATCATGAAGACTGACTTCCACACTTCATTAAAAATGTAAGTAAAACAGTCACAAACAAACCCTTGATCTCCACGAACATAACTATTTCTTCCTTGAGACCCCACACTCGCCTCAATATCTTTCCCAAGCCCAGCCAGCGGACCCTGCTTTGGTAGATAATATCATAATATTCAGTTTCCACATCTTCAAGCAGTGCCTTGAACTGCCTGTGGATATAACCTGGCTCTGATGAGGTTTATCACACTGACAACTGGGTCAATAACATGCTTGATAATAAACGCAGCTTTGCACAGACTTTCATGATGGATGAAATAGTGCAGAGGTAAGAGTGAATGGTCAGCACTCTGTTGTTACACTTGCTATCTTGTTCCACACCAAACCAGTTCTTTCAATGCATTTCTAAAAAGCATTGAATAAATTCTGGCTTTTAGTTGTGTCTTTGAGTGGCTCAACACTAAATAACTCTTCGGTATGTAGCCGTGTGGAGGCTTTAATTTAAGACAGGTCACAAAGTTGGGACTGAAACAGTTGTCTTTTTAACAGTGTTTATTCACAACATTAGAACTTTAGTTATCACGTTCACTTCTTTCTTTCTAGCACACCAAACTGTCATTCTCTCTCTACTTCCTTTCTTTTCTCATACCACCTAGTACATCTCGGTGTAGTGCACATGGTGCGGCGCTGTGTGGGTGTGCACACTACCACATTATTAACAATCAACCTCTCACCCAGACCAGGGGCAGTGTGTTACTGGCCCGCTGGTGTGGTGAACTCCAGTCACCTCGAGTGAACTCCAGTCACTTCGTGGTCTGGAGTGAACCTGCAGTGACCCATGCCGGTCATTAAGGCGGACTGCTGAGGTTTAACTCTAGCAGACGGCTACAGGTAAGCCCAAGTCGAATGTTTATTTCCCGTATAAATACCCACAAAAGTTCTGTATCCTGTACATTGGTACTTCGTCCAACGCAAGAGAGTACCACAAAAAGTCTTTGTTGCATCACGAAGTTGGTCCATCAAATTGGCGCTAATTTTTTTCAAAACGCCTGACTATAGTTCTCCTTGATAAAGAAATGCTATCAAATTTTTTATCTGTTCTGGACGCATAATTCTTGCTGCATTTGACAAGCATTCATTTATAAACTAGCTGTCATAAAAATACCTTTTCCGTTTACAATGTTATGGGACTGTACAAAACTGGCTTCGGTTGCAGCATCTTGTATAAAAGACTAGTTGGTGGAAACAGTTTGCTGCTTCTCTAAATTATTAACCAACTCCTGGAAATTCCCTTTTCTCTCTTCGTTCGTTAAATAGTGTCCGAAATCAAAATGTGTTGGATTTTTTTATTAAGTTGTACTCCTTAAAGACGCTCACACACTTAGGCACAGCAAGCTTTTCTGCCAACGGTTGTGAAGCAATATTTAGCAGTCCATTCTTCATTAAAAACACGACCTTCGTCCTCAATCTTTCTTTTTTTTTGGAAGCACTTATGGTTTAATCAACGTCAATTCATTTTTAAATTACAAGTTTTAAAAAAACTGCCAATATGTAAATCGTAAACGAAAGCCACTTATAGTTGAGCTGAAATGCAGTTTCGAATAAGGATGTTAACAATTAATGACTAATGATCATAAATCAATTATGGAGCCTTAAAACCAATTTCATATACCTAGATTCGAATCAATCAAATACTCGGAATACAATTTTAAAAATAAAGTGAAAATACTAAACAAAGAAAATTAACATCGACATAAGAACGCAACATGTATATGCCTACGGACCGCATGCGGCCCACTGGCCGTAGTTTTTCCACCCCTTCCTTAGTTAATGGAGAGGAATTGCACTTATGCATTGAGTTCTTCAATTGCACCAAGTTTATTAACTTCACCAAAAAATCAGGGGATATCACAAATATACCCCATTAGTGCATACAACAAAATATTATAACTCAATAGTTAACACAATACAACAAAATCTACCTCACTGGTTAATATCACTATATATACTTCTACCTAACTAGTTTATACCACACCTCTAATATATCTATCTTTACTAGTGGAAATAACGGATCTATCTCAGTAGGGCAGTCAATATTGTTGAACAAATCTGCCGGGTACCAGTCCAAAACTTGAACGGGTTCCCGGGAAGCGGCGTAGCGTGGGTATGTGCAGCTCAGGCCAGAAGCCAGATCTAACGCCCCACCCCCGGAAAATATGTTGATAACATAAGAAAGAAGATGTTTTTTAAAATTAGAAGTTCATGAAAAGGACCCTATATTTTATGTTAAATTTAAATAGAAGTGCTTTCTTTTATTTTTTGAAATTTAAGTTTTCTATTTTTTCTCATAGCACAATCTTATATGTATAAATATTGTCAACAATAACATGCTCAATGGCCAAAATTGCATTGTTGATCATAACACATTTTTCATTAACTTAATTTTAAACAAGCTTATTTCGCAGCTGGAATTACTTTTGTAACTTGTAAAGAATATCCATAATGAATATATCTTATATTAGGCAGGTTAACTTCAAGCCTAATTGATTTAAATTTATTAATTCATTTTTCCCCGCGAGATAAAATAATCCTAGCTGGACAATTTCCTGTGAGATACTTTAATACTCTAAATTATTGGCAAAATATCAGTTATGTAGATTAGCATGTTTCATATCGGTTTTACAAATTATATACCTTCCAAAACCTCAAATGATTTTCTACAGTCAGCGATGTAAAAATGCTGACATTGAAATACTACTATAATTCAGTGGTGTAAAAACAATGAGCAAAGGGGTGCCAAAGTGATTTTTTTTTGGGGGGGGGGTCGCGCTAAACAAAGTCTTATAAAGATAAAGAACAGAATATCTGGAAAATCATTGTCAGCCATCAGCAAGCCAATGAGACCAACTTTCATTTTTACCATTGCTGGAGGACCATCCTCACCACGGGTTGTATTTTTCAAAGGAATTAGTGTCAATAATTCTTCTTTAAATGTCTGCCTCTTGTGAAACCTAACCCAAGCAATGAGTTGGACCGTGTCAATGATATGACATGATTCATCCAATGCCAGACTGAAAACAGAAGCAGTTTTCAATCCATGAGCAACTGCTCCAATATATTACCGGACATACTTTCAACACGCTTTGCAACAGTCTGGTTGGAAAACTGAAGATAAGATATTTATTTCTTTATTTCTCCTATTTTAAACCCAGAAAATAATGAATCAGCACATTTTTGAAAAAAATAGTTTAACTGTCTCACTATCTAGATACGATTTTTTTTTCTTTGCTAATAACCAGAAAATATTAAAAGACTCTTCAGTAGAAAAATCACTTGAACTGAAAATCTGACGGGAAAAATTTCGCTGTCCATTTAAATTCTTCTTTAAAAAAATAACTTTTTCTTCTATTAGCTTCGTTCATTTTGGATAATCGTTATAAAAATTGACATGCACTGACTTATGGTGTCTCTGCAGATTTGCCATTTTGATAACAGAAATAGTAGCCTGACAAATGAAACACACTGGCTTTTCATTAAACAAAAGAAAACAAATTTCGAGTTCCCACGAAGATTTAGAAAGTACGATACTATTCTGTAACTTTTCGTTTCCTACTCGTCATATTGGCTTTCTCTTTTTTAGAAACAAATGTCCTTTGAAAAATCGTACCTGTTGTGTCTCAGATTTTATTTTTGAGTGAATTGCACTACCACAAACACAGCTTTTATTCTGTTTTCTACTCCTAGAATGGATCATATTCTTGAAGTAAAAACCAACTATTGGTCATATTATGTTTAAAAATACCAGATGGACACCCCCTCGACGAACCCAGGCAGGTTTAATTTCAACTAGTTAACATTCCTCATCAGTTATCTACGAATTTTATAGTACCCTTAAGTGCCATTTTGATTAACCTCGTTCTATTATTAACATTCCTTCCAGAACGGACCTTAACTGCCGCGGTTGCCTATCTTTAAAATCAAAAACAATCTTGGAAGATACAGGCATTTTTAAGATGATCAGGTAGCTTCAAACCATTTGACCATTAGCCATGCATCATTCCAAACGCGGTTGTTAATTAATGACCCGTCAAAACGGACCCCGGACAAAACGGACCCGACAAAACGCCCCCGACTAAAGGCGCCGGTCAAAACGACCCAGACAAATTGTAACTATTTTTTATCAAAACCTATAATTTTTTTTTATTTAAGCTTGTATCAACTTTTTCACCCTTAAATAAAGTGGTGAAATTGTAAAGAATATATATTGTGATATTATATTGTTTCTTGTCAACAAACAGCCGCGATTGGTACAATTTCGCGTAAAGGCTATTAAATTCACCATTGTGATGTCATTATTATTGTTTATTATTAGCAAAACCTGACACCAAATAGTTGAGTAAAAATACGAATTTAATATTTGATTGAACATTTTACTTTTAGTCCATCTATTAGTCCAGGGTCGTTTTGTTGGGGCTGTTATGTCGGGGCCATTTTGTCCGGGGCCGTTTTTTTCGGTGAACCTTGTTAATTATAGGCTTTGGTTACAGCGTGACCCCACCCCCCCCCCACCCTGGCCAAATCAGCAAAAGGAGACTGCTACTATCCGATATCACGTTACTGGAAGTTTCACCAATGTTGACAAGGACACTCTGAACATAGATCTACCAAACCACCGCCTCCTTTGCGGCACACACCTCGTCTTATTAAAAATGCCACAATTCTCAAGTAGTTTGTACTAAATTTTTAAAAATACTGAATCAATCCAGGTCTTTTTATTATTTTTTTTTAAAACTATTTTATTTTTTATTTAAACAAATATAAATTGTTCCAAGATCTGGCGGGCCATTTTAGACGGGTTGGATAGCACTGGTGTAGACATTGCATTAAAATTTTGACGGGTAACGGGCGCAATTTTACTACCCGGGTATTTCCTCGGCAACGGGTGTGTGTGTGAGGCGCGCGTGTGTGTGTGTGTGAGGCGCGCGTGTGTGTGTGTGTGAGGCGCGCGTGTGTGTGTGTGTGTGTGAGGCGCGCGTGTGTGTGTGTGAGGCGCGCGTGTGTGTGTTTGTGAGGCGCGCGTGTGTGTGTGTGTGAGGCACGCGTGTGTGTGTGTGAGGCGCGCGTGTGTGTGTTTGTGAGGCGCGCGTGTGTGTGTGTGTGTGAGGCGCGCGTGTGTGTTTGAGTGTGAGGCGCACTTGTGTGTGTGTGAGGCGCGCGCGTGTGTGTGTGTGTGTGTGAGGCGTGTGTATGTGTGTGTGTGTGAGGCGTGAGAGACGTGTGTGTGTGAGAGTGGCGCATGTGTGTGAGAGTCTCGTGTCTGTGTGAGAGGCGTGCATGTGTGTGAGAGGTATGTGAGAGTCGCGTGTGTGTGTGAGAGGCGTGTGTGATGTGTAAGAGGGAGAGAGTATGTGCGGGTGTGTGTGTGGGGAGATGGAGAGAGTGGGAGAGCGAGAGAGTGTGCGGGTTTGTGTATGGGAGAGGGACAGAGTGTGGGAGAAGGAGAGAGTGAGAGTGTGGGAGAGGGAGAATTTGAGTTGACCGTTTGAGTTGTTGGTCTCGATAAGTGATAATGTCCCTTGATTTTGACATTAGAGTTGATGTGTGGGAGGTCAGAGGGCCTGTTGCTAGTTTTATATTCTCGTACTTAGCATTTGTATCGCCTCTATCAGCAGCTGATTGTATGCTGGAAATTAGAGCCAATATCTCTTAGCGTAGTGGCGAGCTGCCTGCTGGGCATTTTTCTTGGCACACTTAAAGGAATGTAGAGTTTCTGGGCAAGGCCTGTCTTTAGAGAGCCTTTCTTTTTGCAACAGTGACATGCTTCATTTCCACCCAGTGAGGCTCAAACCAATCTGCACTTTTGCGTTCTCTCTTGCCAAATGCTGCAATAGCTGAGCAAATAATGGTGTCCACGCAGTTGTGACCATTTGGACTCAATAGTGTTTACTGGTGGCATTTGTACAAGAGCTTCTATTTATAGACTATTTATAGATAGATCATAAACTATAAAATCAGAATATAAACAAAAATAACATATTCACCACGTCTCTTTTTGTACACGTATCTACGTAATTTCTTACACATTTTGTTACTGCACTCATATCGTCAATTGTTCCAATGTTTTGTTTTTCATGACAAACATTTATCAACTTGGAGATGAATGTATACGGCAGTTTATCACATTAATTTAAATGTATCAAATATTATATTATAAAATCATAACTCGTTTCTTAAAATGACCATTGATATTGAAGTGTAATGTGGCGTCATTAGGAGGGTAAGGGGGGCAAGTGAGTGGGGTAAGGGGGGAGAGAGTGTGGTAAGGGGGGGCAAGTGAGTGGGGTAAGGGTGGAGAGAGGGGATAAGGGGGCAAGTGAGGGGAAGTAAGGGGGAAAGGAGTTTTAATGAGTCAAAATACTTTTTATGACTTTGAACTAAAAAGACGTTGCGCCAATCACAAAAGACGTATTAAAAGTGTTTATGACAGTAACTTACTCATTCCGGGGCTCCGGAATAGGTGGAAGCCCTACGCCATAGCTTGTTTAGCTTATAGGTGAATACAGCATTGTGTATACCAGGGGTAAGAGAAAACCAGTAATTCATTGGCACAGTATCCCTCATGAAAGGGAACGAAGTTCAGTGGCAAGCCACTTATAAATATAGAAGTTCAAATCTAAATATACTTCCCTTTCTTGCGTTAATCAACCAGACATCAAATATTTGACAGTGTTTAAATTAAATCTATAGCTTCCATAATTTTAATTTCAAAATAATTTTAAAAATCCCGTTTTTTATAAAATTAAATATTTCTTTGTGTATAATTTCATGTTACGTAAAACATAAGATTTACGTAATACAAATCAAGAATACTGTTTATCATAGACTATATAGAAACATTGAATACAAGTTAAAGAATTTTTTTTAAAAGATCTTCTCATTTATCTTGTGGAATAATTTGTTTTACGTGCAATATCATGTAAATATATCAGTACTGCTGCTTTTTGGTGCGCGCTGACAGGAAATAAAATAAATATAGGTAAAAAAAATGATTTTTAAAAACCACGTTTTTTAAGTGGAATAAAAAGAAGATAGTAATTTAAAACTTATAAGTTCAAGTAGATCTATATACATTTGGTATGACTAAAACATTGGGGCTGGCGTTCATAAAGGTTTTTACATATGCAGTTCACTAATTCTCTCACTTATAGATCTCTCTTTTGCCTTCTAAATTATTAATCTTTAATGTTTAAACCAAACACCAATCTTTGTATTGTATTTCTAAATTAGAATGGGATTTTAAAGCACCCGCCCCACGTTTTTGTAAGTAAAACTACAGAGGTTACAGTTAGCATCTAGTCATGCAAGGGTTGTTTTTGTTTTGTGTCCCGTAACCTCGTGGTCGTAGGGAGTTTGTAGACCTATCCAGGTCAGTGGAGGACTTTTAAGCGATAGTCATTCATAAATATTTTATTGTGTCTTTAACGTGGGCTAGATCCCACGCCCCAGTTTGGGAGACGAGCGCACTATTGACTTCGCTTTCCAGCCGCCATGCAAGGGGTAATAGTTGAAATATTTTAGAGAACTTATTAATATTTTGATTATTAAGAACATATAATTTTTGTCAAAATTACTATTCAAGAGAATAACATAAAATTTTTCAAAGAAATAGATACAATTAGAGGAGATAGGCGAATCAAAGACATCGCATGTAATCACAAAAGGATTTATTAAATGTTATCCTGATCTATTGGGATCGATATAAAAGTGTTATACAACATTAGATTTAAATATTATGAGTATAGTTTTGCGATGCACGCTAGTCTCTCGAAAGCGATTGGTCCCTCAAATAACTACGTACAGAATCCTACAGCCAATCACTAGCGGAGAAAAATTAAATTTCATTTACATAATATTGAACAAATTTACTCGGACGTTCCAAATGTGTTAATTTTAGTTCAGTATTTTGATCATCATTCAGTACTGTATTACCATCTTGAAGTGTGTCACTCCTGCTAATCACTACTGTTACTCCTAGACAACATGCCAATGAAACGACGGCGGAACTTCCTTCTTGCTCATAATTACATGGTTCGTAAAATTGTATTTAATATTAATACTAATTTTGTAACGTAAATATTATTATACTTTTTCATTTTCGAACTTAACAAAGTTATATTTATTTCTATTAATTTATTTAATAAATATTTTTTTAAAAATATTATAATTTTTTAAACAAAAAAATATTTACACAAAAACGAATTTATAAGAATTAGGTGCGCATTTTTTATATATTTTCATTTGGAATATTTTATTTTGTTCAGTTAATTAATTTTGTAATTATAATGTGTATATATAATTCACCAGAACAAACACAAGACGCATGCAAGGTGCATGACGATTGACCCTCGCTAGGGTCGGCAAATCACCGATTATGGTTGGCAAGCTAGGGTGGTACAGGGTGGAGGGTAGGTAGCTAACAGCAGTGCACATGTCTCGAGACCAACAATGCGTCGGTGGTCCCAACCCCCCGACGTTCACTTGTGCTGGTCTGATTTATTCGTGATGTAGTTTGTGTCCGTACTTTCGACTTTTTCTTTGCATTATCTGTGAGCATGTCTGCGGCGTATGCTATGCCGCGGGTCTTATGTAGTTATTTTTAAAAATAACCTCCATTACATAAGTAAGATCTGTATTTTTATTTTCAATCCACCGATGAATCCACTCCAACAGTCATGGAATGTTCTGTGTTGTTTCAGCGGCGTTACTTGTATTATTGACTTTTCACAGCGGCGTTACCTGTATTATTGACTTATCACAGTGGCGTTACTTGTATTATTGACTTTTCACAGCGGCGTTACCTGTATTATTGACTTATCACAGCGGCGTTACTTGTATTATTGACTTATCACAGCGGTGTTACTTGTATTATTGACTTATCACAGTGGCGTTACTTGTATTATTGACTTATCACTGCGGCGTTACTTGTATTATTGACTTATCACAGCGGCGTTACTTGTATTATTGACTTATCACAGCGGCGTTACTTGTATTATTGACTTATCACAGCGGCGTTACCTGTATTATTGAGTTATCAGTGCGGCGTTACTTGTATTATTGACTTATCACAGCGGCGTACAGACGGCGTTACTTGTATTATTGACTTATCACAGCGGCGTTACTTGTATTATTGACTTATCACTGCGGCGTTACTTGTATTATTGACTTATCACGCAACTTTCGTTTGTTGACGCTAATCGCATTAAAGGAACTATTTATTTTGGATTAAATTCAGTGAGATAACATCTACACTAAGAATATAATACAAGACTTATGTAACGATTAACATAGAATAGTGATGGCGAACATATGCCACGCGTGCCACAGACGGCACGCATAGTCTTATCAGCCGGCACGCGCCAAATACATTACCTCCTTAATGAAACAAATGTGCTGCCACTTTGTGTTGACATTTTTTTATTTATAAAAGTAGGTTTTCATAATTTTCATGAAAGCCGCACTTAAAAGCACTGCTATCGACATACTTTATATGTGGTTGTAATTGAGACAACTTAAGTTGCAAGACTAAATAGAATATTATATTATTTTCTTTAACTTCGGTTAAATATCAATGTACACGTCTATGCGTCATAGTATTATTTTTTTGTATTGCAAACATTTCGTATTACATGTAACAAAATATTATTAATAGAAAAGTTTAATTGAAAGGGAAAATAAATTTTTCATATCTTTGTTATTTCAAATTTAGAAAAGTATGTTTTTTTTTACAACTATGTACCATTATTTATTATTTTGCCTAATCGGTTGTAGTTATTCCTGCCATTTGTTATTAGACTTTATTAACAAAGTGGCAAGACACTTGACTTCGATCTCTTTAATAAGAGATATAATATTAATGAACTAATCTATCACCCAACAAAAATTACGGAAGTTTTCACAATATATATATATTTCAGCTCAAATCTAGAAATATTGAAAAAATACACAGAATAAAAACAAATATAATACAGAGCTTTCATTTTTTAAATGTATTTTATTAATATAATTAAAAATGTAACATTTTATGCGGACGTTCGAAAAGGGTTATTTTTGGTTCAGTAATTTGGTGCGCTGCTTTATAAAATTAGTAGTGTGACGAACGGACGGGACAAACATAAATAGCAAAATATGTATTACTAGGACAAGTTAGCTGGGCTTTTGAAAAAGGTGGGCGCCGTAGGCGCCTTTAAAAAAAGCGGGCGCCGCTGGCTGCCACCCTGCCTCGCCGTAAGGAAACATGATCGCGTAAGTCATGGGGTCCATATTAGGGCTTAAAATGTGTAATTTGATGAAGGCTTGATTGGGATCTTGAGGATTTTTTGGATAGATGTGTATGTCTCTCTCGAAGGGAGGTTCTCCGTCCTCATTCACAAAGACCATGGCGATCTCATTGGATGTCGGTGCATTGTATCGCCTCTGATCAGACTGTCGATCGCGATAAAAGGCCATCGAAACAGTAAGAATGGTAAGTCCTAATTGAGCGGCATTCTGTGCTTCTCGCGACTCGATCTCGTGCATTAGCTGGTAACATTGTGCGAGCCGATTGTTGTCGCGGAAAAAGCGATCAAGCTGATACATAATTTCCTGTCGGCAATCCTCGTTTGCTTGATGCTGCTGACGAACGTCAGTTGCTTGAGTTGTAGTATCAAGCACATACAATTGAGCATATTGTGGTGCTTGATCGTTGACTGGCAGAGTATGGGATGTTTGGTGACATGTCTGGCCGTGAATTTTGAAGACGTAAGGACCGCGTCCTGGAAAATCGATGATTTTTGCACCCATTGATGCGAAAGAGATGGCATTGTTGTATGAGCGGATCTTATCGCGAAAATGTCTATATTTTGGATGAGTTGGATCAGAGAGAAGCTGTTGTAGAAACGTAGGATATGGCAGTACAGTTCCGCCAACATTAGTATGCTTTGGCAATTTGACGCGACCCTTCCTGCAACAGCTTGTGAATTTCTTGTCTGCCGGACGTTCCGCAGCAAAATTTCGAGAGGCACAAAATTGACAAATTGCATCAAAAGGTCCGCAGTGATGTTGATCAACATTTGCCTCATCAAAGTTACTTGCAACATCTTGAATTGCTTGACTAATGCGTTTTTGAGCTGCCTGATATTATGATGAGTTTGCTGTTAGACGTGCTTGCTTTTGTGATGGAGTTTCAAGCGCAATTCGATTACGTTGTGAAGCTGCATTTGCTTCTTGACGTGCAGCTGCGTGCTCTTCAGTTTCCAGCTCTAATTTTCGTCGTTTTTCAGCATTAATTTTAGCGAGGGTTTCCTGAGATTGTTTAGCCCGCCATCTTGCTTTACGTTCTCTTGCCAGCCTGCGCTTCCTTTCCATTGGATCTTCGCCCACATCCATAGTGTTTCTACTGTCCAAAATAATGAATACGAAAATAGTTAAATATATATAAAAGGTAATTATTGTTCTGGTACTTACGAAGATATTGTAGAGGATATTTGAAATCAATTAATATATATGCAGAATTTCAATGATGTGTATGTTTCAGATTGTGAAAGATAACCTTTAAAATAACAGTGAAAGTTAAGGACTGGGTATTGGAAAATTTTACGAAAGCTCCCGCGTAATTTAGTTATTTCACACTGAGAGGCAGTCAAAAAACTGACTGTTTCCAACTATATCAACATATTTACTTTGAAACTTTTATGTCTTTGGTTATATAACAAATGAAAATGTCATTGAATTTGATAAGTAATTGATGTTGATCTAAAATAAAATATCAATAAATTTCAACGTTTTTCTTTCGAATGTCACTTTATTTTACTTCTACTCAGAATTCTACTCACAATATGAGTGATTAAAATCACTATTTTTTTAAATAATTGAAAAAAATCGAAATAATTGTCAGAAACTTTGAATCAATATTGAAAATAATTAAATGGTAACTACGATTGTGTCCCGTTTGCCAATTTTTTTTCAGCTTAACACATATTTAAATGTTTCATTTTAACACATAATGTTCATTCACTACCATGGTACTTATTCAGCACAGTCGGAATGAGCTTTTCGACATGTAGCTGCCTCCTCATCGGTTTGAAGTGCAATTCGATTTTTCAGCATTAATTTTAGCGAGGGTTTCCTGAGATTGTTTAGCCCGCCATCTTGCTTGACGTTCTCCTGCTAACCTGTGCTTCCTTTCCATTGGATCTACGCCCACTTCCATAGTGTTTCTACAGTCCAAAACAATGAATACGAAAATAGTTAAATATATATAAAAGTTAATTATTGTTCTGGTACTTACGAAGATATTTAAGAGGATATTTGAAATCAATTAATATATATGCAGAATTTCAATGATGTGTATGTTTCAGATTGTGAAAGATAACCTAAAAATAACAGTAAACGTTAAGGACTGTGACATCACTATGCTTTTAAAAAAAATCTTAATCATTTTGGTTTCCAGATTAACATTAACAAAACAACGCACGAACCTTTGACGTCAGCATTTGTGTTGTAAACAGTGCTGCCAGCGCTAGTTTATTTAATCATAGTGTGCTTTGAGTGTTACTGAATGAGTGAGTCAGTGATAATTGAGGGTTTTGTGCTGGGGTGCCAGCTAACTAAATACGATATATTAAATTTCCTGAAATGTACTCAAAGTATTTTATAATTAACAATCTTTAAATCCTCTTTTTACATCGTTCCCTTTTCCAAATTAAAAAACATGAGCTAAATCAATGACGTCATATAATATCTTTTTACGGCGAGAAATTTTAGAAAGCAGCGCACCAAATTACTGCACCAAAAATAACTCTTATCGAACGTCCGCATGAAATTGTTCAATTTTTTAATTAATAAATAGTGTGGAGGGTGTTTAATGTTAATCTGGAAACCAAAATGATTATCCGATTTTTTTTAAACAAAAGCAGAGTGATGTCCCTCAGCGTTCCGCTACATAATTGAGCGTAAATATATATATGATAATTGTCATCAGAATCCTAGGAGTCCCGCTGATTAATAAGCACGACTCTCTTCTACTGGTTGTTACACTGGATTGCTTTCCGTTGTTGAACCACACTCCCAACATTGTCTGCGATGTGGGTTCACAGGGGATGCTTGATCAAGTGTAATTCTCTGCGTTCAACTTGTTGTACTACTTGTGAGAGACGTGTTGTTGTGTTTACATTGTATGAGAAGGCAATGACTTGACCTAGTATGAAACACGTAGTATGAGAGGTGAACTGTAAGCGTGCCTGGTCAAGGACTGAGAGAATAGCTGGCTATAAATGCACGGTTCAAGAGGCAACTGGGGTGGATCACAGTTGATTGCATACGAGCTGCTTAGGTAGTTGATTGTACAGTTGATCACAGTGAATTGTATATAGTGATTAAAGACAGTTGTTAACCAGACCACAGTGTGTTAAAGACGTGTTTCTTTATCAATTTCATTAATTTTTCTTTGCAGTGCTATTTTTCTCAACCACATTTTCTTGATATTATCAGATGCTGGCTTGTGTAGCTCAGTGTGTATTACTTCACTTACTACCGGTATAATTAGTCTTCCACCAATAGCATGAGGTTTCTTACGATTTAAAAATCATTAACGAAATTTCGTATAAAGCCAGCATTCCATAGCCATCTTGTGTGTTGGGGTTGAAATATTTTTGTCAAAGTCAGTTGTTTGAATATTTTTTTTTGTCTTTAAGAGTTTGAAAAGAGGATAAATCCTTTTTCTTTTTTTATCACCATAAATTTTTGTCAAATGTTCTTGTAGCTTGGAAGGCTTTATAGCTTCGCGAATACATAAATCAAATTTTCTAAATACTTTCTTCTTTATTTGATGCTATCACCACCTCTTTAAAGTTATTCTCGCATCCCACCACCCTTTTAAAATCATTTATATTAACTCGTGGTGTCTGGTTGAACCTTTGATTGCTTGTCGGTGGCCAAAACTTTGGATCGATTTTTAACCCACTTCTTCGTAAGCTAGCAAGCTGAAATTTTGCAGGCAGTTTCGTACCGATAATAAAAACAAATGTATCAACATTTCAGATGGATCGCATGTACTGTAATTAAATTATTGAATGTTTTAGATTATTTTATTTATCTCTATGTATCATGTTATTTTTTTGAGATAGAGTATCGCGGTGCGTATTATATTGAACGACCTTTCTGTCGCGCAATAAGGTGCCTATTTAATTGACAACACTTTTTATAAACATATTCCTGATCGATGCGCATTATATTAAACATGTTTTACGACAATGACTACCATTTTGTATTTTTGGATGGTCTTGTGCTGCGTATTATAATAAACATTCTTTTAGTTATGTCTCGTTTATAAAGGATTTATAGTCAAAAACTTGTTTTTTTACGGTTTTTT
>CALYLW010003044.1:0-19193 GCA_944989445.1 Ampullaceana balthica | reverse complement strand
CAGTGGTTCCCAAACTTTTTTTGACCCACGGACCCCTTTTATGCTCAAAATTTCCCCACGGACCCCCAAGTAAAAAAAAACTTTATAAATGCATAGTACAAAAATTACAAAAGCATCATTTTGATGAAAAGTACGGTATTTGTTAAAATTATCACTTCTGTTTAAGATAAAATTGAGAAAAAAAACTTGGATTAACGTGATGAGATTTTATGAGTGTATTTATGCCTGAGTCAATGTTTGTGTGTAGGAACCGCAAATCCTCACGAGCACCAATTTCTAGTCGTTTATTTTATTTATTTTTTTGTTTTGTTTTTATGATGAGGTTCATAACGCTACTGAATCTTCGTTCTACCAAATAGAAAGACAGGAAAACAGTCAAAAAATTCTGTACAATAACCCATAATGCATTATATAAAATTGTGATCTGACATTGTAACCAGAATTTGTGGTATCCTAGTTCAAACAGTGGTATAAGTTCCTCATTTGTTGATATTTCAATAAGCTGCTCCTGTATTAGTATGTACTCATCTGTGTTTGGGATCTGAGTTTGTCCATGCGCTAAAGAGCTCAACTGCCAGTCGGAAATATCCGATAGTGGCAAATGCCTACAAAATGTCTGCACGAAGAGCCGTTAATTTTTTTATAATAAGCAAGCAAACCTTTAACTATTTGGCAATTTCAAAAGATTTGAAAACTGACAACATTCTCCTGTTCCTAAGTTTTGTTTGCAAAGAAAATGATTTGCAACAAACTCAGATATAACGCTTTTAGTTTTGATAAAATTTCATTGGTTACCTTGTAGTAGTTGTAGTTTCAAATTAGTTTTGTTAAAGTTTGGTAAATAAATCATTCATAAAGGATATGTCATTTTTTTAGTTAATTGTGATGCCAATTGTCTTTGTTTTCCAGGAATTTGGACAATGAATCAAAGAGAGTATAAAATCGATTTAAATATGCACGTGATGATAACCAGCGTACTTCTGTGTGAATAAATAATCCATTATAGTCTTCTTCATTTTCCAAACCGTGGTGAGCAAATAATCTCTCATCGAAGGCATTCCTTTTGATTTTACTAATTGCTCTAATGACAAAATGTAGCTATCCATGCAAACTTTCACTAAGATTTTTTGGAATATTTTATGCTGATGAATGACTCAATTTACTGAAAATACATTTGGTACAGCATGTTTTAAGTATGCCAGAAATTCAAGTGTAATGCTTTAACTTCAAACATTTTTTTTTAAATTCGGTAAATAACGTTTCACGTTTCGTATCTGTTTCCAAACATTTAGGCATACTTCAAATATTCATTAACACCATATTGTCGGCATTGTTTCTTCGGCTCACTCAGTTCTGGAATTACCTGCGTGCTAAACAAGCTACAACTTAGGGCCTCTGCCTTCATGGGGGCCCCCGGAAGGTTTGTTTTCATATTTGTCACTAGAATTCAAAAGGTCCTTTAAAAAGCTTAGGGCCCCATCAAGTCTAAATCCAGCCTTGGGCTCACTCATTCTCTTATCTGTTGTAACAGACCACTGTTAAGAATTATTAACGTTTTCAATGGAATGCTACAGTAAAGCCCTATTAAAAACATTTGATGATTGGATACAATTTAGATAAATATAACTTCCCCGACATATCGAATAATACACAACCTTGCAACACTCGTAGATTCAAGTTAAAAATCGTGTATATTTCTACTTATAGTTATAGGGAATTCGGCATTTCATCTGCATCAAGCTTGACATTTCAACAAACCAAGTATTTTGATTGGTTATATATGTGGGAATTACAGTAGTTCTAAAACTATTTTTTTACGTAAAACAACATTGTATCCATGAAGGATAGCACCTAAGATGGTATTTAATTAGTAGAAAAGGCATTCACATACTATTTTATTTATTATTATTTATTTTAATTTCAATAATAATAAAAACATTAATGAGTTTCATTATTTGATTTTTAAACCTTCCGCGGACCCCTTGACGTTGTTCAGGGACCCCCAAATCAATTTTTATTTTCCACGGACCCCCTGAAAGGTCCCGCGGACCCCTGGGGGTCCGTACGGACCACTTTGGGAACCACTGTCAGTGGTTCCCAAACTTTTTTGACCCACGGACCCCTTTTATGCTCAAAATTTCCCCACGGACCCCCAAGTAAAAAAAAACTTTATAAATGCATAGTACAAAAATTACAAAAGCATCATTTTGATGAAAAGTACGGTATTTGTTAAAATTATCACTTTTGTTTAAGATAAAATTGAGAAAAAAAACTTGGATTAACGTGATGAGATTTTATGAGTGTATTTATGCCTGAGTCAATGTTTGTGTGTAGGAACCGCAAATCCTCACGAGCACCAATTTCTAGTCGTTTATTTTATTTATTTTTTTGTTTTGTTTTTATGATGAGGTTCATAACGCTACTGAATCTTCGTTCTACCAAATAGAAAGACAGGAAAACAGTCAAAAAATTCTGTACAATAACCCATAATGCATTATATAAAATTGTGATCTGACATTGTAACCAGAATTTGTGGTATCCTAGTTCAAACAGTGGTATAAGTTCCTCATTTGTTGATATTTCAATAAGCTGCTCCTGTATTAGTATGTACTCATCTGTGTTTGGGATCTGAGTTTGTCCATGCGCTAAAGAGCTCAACTGCCAGTCGGAAATATCCGATAGTGGCAAATGCCTACAAAATGTCTGCACGAAGAGCCGTTAATTTTTTTATAATAAGCAAGCAAACCTTTAACTATTTGGCAATTTCAAAAGATTTGAAAACTGACAACATTCTCCTGTTCCTAAGTTTTGTTTGCAAAGAAAATGATTTGCAACAAACTCAGATATAACGCTTTTAGTTTTGATAAAATTTCATTGGTTACCTTGTAGTAGTTGTAGTTTCAAATTAGTTTTGTTAAAGTTTGGTAAATAAATCATTCATAAAGGATATGTCATTTTTTTAGTTAATTGTGATGCCAATTGTCTTTGTTTTCCAGGAATTTGGACAATGAATCAAAGAGAGTATAAAATCGATTTAAATATGCACGTGATGATAACCAGCGTACTTCTGTGTGAATAAATAATCCATTATAGTCTTCTTCATTTTCCAAACCGTGGTGAGCAAATAATCTCTCATCGAAGGCATTCCTTTTGATTTTACTAATTGCTCTAATGACAAAATGTAGCTATCCATGCAAACTTTCACTAAGATTTTTTGGAATATTTTATGCTGATGAATGACTCAATTTACTGAAAATACATTTGGTACAGCATGTTTTAAGTATGCCAGAAATTCAAGTGTAATGCTTTAACTTCAAACCTTTTTTTTTAAATTCGGTAAATAACGTTTCACGTTTCGTATCTGTTTCCAAACATTTAGGCATACTTCAAATATTCATTAACACCATATTGTCGGCATTGTTTCTTCGGCTCACTCAGTTCTGGAATTACCTGTGTGCTAAACAAGCTACAACTTAGGGCCTCTGCCTTCTTGGGGGCCCCCGGAAGTTTGTTTTCATATTTGTCACTAGAATTCAAAAGGTCCTTTAAAAGCTTAGGGCCCCATCAAGTCTAAATCCAGCCTTGGGCTCACTCATTCTCTTATCTGTTGTAACAGACCACTGTTAAGAATTATTAACGTTTTCAATGGAATGCTACAGTAAAGCCCTATTAAAAACATTTGATGATAGGATACAATTTAGATAAATATAACTTCCCCGACATATCGAATAATACACAACCTTGCAACACTCGTAGATTCAAGTTAAAATCGTGTATATTTCTACTTATAGTTATAGGGAATTCGGCATTTCATCTGCATCAAGCTTGACATTTCAACAAACCAAGTATTTTGATTGGTTATAGATGTGGGAATTACAGTAGTTCTAAAACTATTTTTTTACGTAAAACAACATTGTATCCATGAAGGATAGCACCTAAGATGGTATTTAATTAGTAGAAAAGGCATTCACATACTATTTTATTTATTATTATTTATTTTAATTTCAATAATAATAAAAAACATTAATGAGTTTCATTATTTGATTTTTAAACCTTCCGCGGACCCCTTGACGTTGTTCAGGGACCCCCAAATCAATTTTTATTTTCCACGGACCCCCTGAAAGGTCCCGCGGACCCCTGGGGGTCCGTACGGACCACTTTGGGAACCACTGATCTAGCTTTATAAAGGAGACATAAGATCAAAATAGGAACCTATAATTAATGAGTGGCATCAATTTTTGGGATTAAAAAAAAATCACTAATCGAATGTTTATCCTTTACGGTCTGTAATTTTATATGATTTAGACAAATACCAAAAGCGCTAATGACTTTTAAGGCCCAAGCTAAAAGAATCCATTGATTTGGTAACACCTCGCTAGTGTTGTTATGGAATTGATATTTCTTAAATGTGAATTACACCTTCATTATGTTGATGGACCTCAAAATGAGTAAGTAAATAGTAGAGAAAGTTTACTATCAAAAGTAATGGATCAGAAGAAATTGTATAGAAAGTTATTGTTCTTTAACGTTATCTTCATAGAGATACGTATTTAAGGAACGAATAAAGTGGTTACCACTAACGCGATTCCAACCTGCCTACATACTGCAAAGTCGGGTAATGATTATGTTCATATGACTATTAAATTTTCATGAGTGTCTTTACTATATAGTTTGTAACTTTTTAAATAGAAAGATATGTAAATAAATATTTTCATAATTAAGGCAAATGTTGTATCTTTATTTGTTTTTTAAGGCCACAAAAACTCTTATTTTGTCCAAAAAGTTTCAATAACTTGTATTATATTTTCAATGTTTAGAAAAAAATATCATTGAACACTAACAAAACAGAATTACTTCCCTGGACACAATGCGTCTTCTACTCCTACACAGCTATAATTGTGATTATTGAAATCACGCTATTATATCTAGAGAACTACTGAACTAACCCAACAAGGCCTAACATAATAATACGTACATTATTCTTTTGATACTATACACAATCTTTAACCATATTTGGTTACCACGTTTTTATTGACTTGCTTTCGTTCCAGTTTGTCTATCCACAATTTTTCAAATCTGCCAACGTAAAAATATACCCCTTCTTATGGTCCTAGAGATCTCAAAAATTTACCACAGATAAATCTTACATGACAATGCATTGTATCAAAATGTCAGATCGATCGCATGTACCGTTATTAAATTATTGAACTTTTTAGTTTATTTATATATATATATATATATATATATATATATATATATATATATATATATATATATATATATATATATATATATATATATATATATATAAGCATATGTATTATTTGTCTGCTCTTGTTTACATTACAATCACGTGCCGAGTTCACACCAACCCCGACCACATCAACCATGCTCAACATCAAGGGGAGATCGGTCAATTCCAGTCTGTAAATGTTTGTCGTGCATTGCGCATTATATTTGAACATAATCAATACTTCAAAACTCACCATAGCATACACTTAGACTAAAAAGAAGAAAATAAATAGAAGTTAAAAAAAAAGATTAAAAAAAACCACGATTTCATAAGCGGACTGAAAAGAAGAAAGTAAATTTAGAAAAATTAAAAATTAAAAAAGATACTATGACGTAATATGACTTAAAACGTGGGCGAGCTATTTTTAGGCGTTTGGCTAAAATGATTAGGGTTTACAAATGACGAGTAAGAAAATGAGTGAATTGAATTAGTTAAGCCTGAGAAGCGCCCGCCCCACGTTTTTAGTCATATTACTTCACGGCACCTATTTAAATTTTAAACAATTAATTTTATTCTTTTTAATCCGCTTATAAAATCCTTGGTTTTTAAAAATCTTATTTTTACTTCTATTTATTATTTATTTTGAGAATCTAGGGAATATACATTACATGTGACCCATGGCTGTAAGCCTTAGATGTTAGAATGTAGGTGCCAGTTGTACGAAAGCGACACTATAAAATGTGTTTATAAATACTTAGGTACTTGGCTCTATGAGTTAACTCTAACAAAGACTATCTGTTCCCATCTATAACAGCCACAAGGTTTCATATCAAAACTTAGGTACTTGGCTCTATGAGTTAACTCTAACAATAGACTATCTGTTCCCATCTATAACAGCCACAAGGTTTCATATCAAAACTTAGGTACTTGGCTCTATGAGTTAACTCTAACATAGACTATCTGTTCCCATCTATAACAGCCACAAGGTTTCATATCAAAACTTAGGTACTTGGCTCTATGAGTTAACTCTAACAATAGACTATCTGTTCCCATCTATAACAGCCACAAGGTTTCATATCAAAACTTAGGTACTTGGCTCTATGAGTTAACTCTAACATAGACTATCTGTTCCCATTTATAACAGCCACAATGTTTCATATCAAAACTTAGGTACTTGGCTCTATGAGTTAACTCTAACATAGACTATCTGTTCCCATCTATAACAAACACAATATTTCATATCAAAGCGACCGTCACGGGATCTCTAACACAACTAAAAGGTTTTTCGATAAATATCTTTTTCACCCGCCTAGTAACTACAGTTTCCTAAAGCATATGCCGTATGATAATTGAATCGCTGAACAGTTGTATACATTAGTATTTTACTGTAACTAGAATCCCTCTTTTCCCTGAAGTATGGAGTTCTTTTTATTTTTTTCTTGATTGTAAAGACAATACAAGAATCCAATGATATACACAATAATTTTAAGTTAACCTTTTATTTTCATCACTTGGTAGCGATGTGCTAAATTTACTGGTAAGCTATATATAATTTTAAATTCTCTAAGGATTTAAATGAAATATAAAATAAAATTAGGTTATATCTTCACCTTTAAGATTGTTTATTTTAAGTTTAATATTAATAAGTGACTAATGAGAACACATCACCGTGTTATTAAAACGTTGGGCGGGCGCTTATGAGGTGTTTGGTATTTTTCAAAAAAAAAGCGGTAAAACACGATTTAAAAAAAAACGATTTTATAAGTGGACTAAAAAGAATAAAATCGATTTATGTACCGTAATTAAAGTAATGAATCTTTAGTTTATCTCTATATAACTCAATGTAGCATCTGTTGTAGTTTCCAATCACGTGTTCCTTGATTGAGTTCACGCTAGCCATCGAATACACACCTCCCCCCTTCCAGATCAGTCGGTTTCAGTCTGTAAATGTTTGTCGCGTTTCAACATAATCAATACTTTTAGTTATGTCTCTCCGTCGAAAAGGGATGGCCTTTACGGGGCTCGGCGGATAAGTAAGGTCGTGGGGCACGGACCTGATCGCGACTCGGCGACCTGAAACCAACAACTCCCGACAGGCAATGCCAAAGTCCGACATGTTAGGTGTTAGGTGCCCACACATATGATTACAGTCGCTGTACGGATCTTAGACAAGCATCTTAAATGCATGTCGATGATGAAAACCAAAGTACCCGTTGAGGGTCGGGTAAATCCGAAGCGACCGTTTCGTCCCCCTCAATTTTACTAGCAACGCCATTGAGCGGTGTCGGTTTAGGGCCAGGAGCGCCAGCACGGATTAGCAAAAGGAACCAAGAAGAACGCAGCGGACGCCAGCTCTGAGGAAACCTTCCAGTGGGGGTTGCACCCTAGGTAGGTCATTGATGATCCCCCTCATAGCGGCGATCCAAACCATTGAGACTCGTATGCTTTGCCGGGGTGGCGCCGAAGTGGTAGCGGGTCGTAGTAGGGAAATTCCACCCCTCCTTGTGAGGACAACTTTGTGGGAGGCATCTTCGACTTTCTGTCCTGGATGCCCAGGTGGTTGCTTCAGAAGCGACCGCTCCGGGGGGGGGGTTTCCCAGCTGTCACTTCCTTTTCTGGGGGAGGGGGCCAGATAGCTGGGAGGGTCTTCCAGGAAGACCCATGAAGAGCACTAGGCTCGGGGCTTCTGATTTTCTTCCACATGTAGGATCATTAGTTATATCTCATATGTAAAGGATTTATAGTCAAAAACTTTGACGGGGTTGTTTAATTTAAATCCATTATATTAACTTCACCGCCGTCTCTCTCTGTCTTGGGTTCGCGATTTGTGGTGCAAGCTACCTCGTACTCGTAACGATGTGACAACACAACTTTCGTACTCGTAACGATGTGACAACACAACTTTCGTACTTGTAACGATGTGACAACACAACTTTGCTTGCATGGTTTTGACACAGAAGGGATATAGGCTTTCGAATATGAAGAATAATTAAAACTTTCAAGAGTAAGACCATTAGTTAAATCATTAAATCTTGAAACACTAGAGGATAGAAGAACCAAGAGTAAAGTAGTAATCATACATAAAGCAATTAACTCTAATTTAGAAATACAACACAAAGATAACTTAATGCAACCCTCAGATAGACATAAGGATAAAAACACATTTCTTATTCCGTATTGAAAAACAAAAAACATTCAAATTCTCGTTCTTCCCGTCCGGAATTCGTGAGTGGAATGGTTTCCCTGAAGAAACCAGATAACCAACACTTTATTGACATTTAAAACTCTAATAAGAAAGCAGGACTAGACACAAACAATAGATAAGCGCAGGACATAAAATTTTTTAATTTCTTTATTTTTTATAAACAAAATCTAGTGTGAGGATGTGGAAAATAATTTTCAAAATATGATACCTTATCCGGAAACGAGATTAAAAAAAAGAATTGAGTTTCCTTTTTTGGGATTATAGAATTTGCAAGAAATCCCTAAAAATATAGAGACAAATAGAACATATTAAATATAATTTCCATATTAAACCATGTATAAAGACTTAAAAAAATTAGAGTCATATTAGGTGCATTACTTTATTACCTGACATAATTTTCTTTCTTAAAAAACGTATTGTCCCAATAATGTGCGCATATTTTTTTTTAGTTTAAGGTCCATTATGGAGCCAAATGTCACTGAGCTAAACTCTTACATAAGTGGTTCTGCAAGCTTATAAGGACAGTAGAAAGAAAGAAGTAAAAAACTGTACATTAAAATATTTTCCTTGTTGAGGAAATCAAGACACTAAAAATAGGGAATGTGGGGCGAGAGATGTTAAACGTTTTGTTCATTGAGTTCTTCCAACCTTGTGGTTTGTGGGGGTAGATGACATATTCTCGAAATGAAAGTAAGAGTCATTTCTCCCCTGCCCTTCACGTAGACACTAACACATTAATAAAATCAAAACAGAGTCTTTTTCTCATGGTCTCCACGTGGACACTGAAATACACATAAAAACCAAGTTATTTCTTTCCCGATGTCTTAAAGAGATATCTCATTTTAAAATATTTATGATGTGTAGATAAAGGATTTTCATACCATAATATATATACTGTTTTCTTAGGCATTCTATTAATTATATTTTACTAGCGTATCACCCGTCAAAAATGACGGAAGTTGTCAGCTGAAATCTATTTATTTTGAAAAAATGCACTTTTTTTAGGGCGCCTAGGGCGCCGACTTTTTTCAAAAGCCCAACTAACTTGTCCTTGTTTGATAAATACGAAATATTAAACTTTCTGAAATGTAAACAAAGTATTTTATAATAGGCTTTTAAATTTTTTTTATAATTAACCATCATCAAATCCTCTTTTTACATTGATCCCTTTTCCAAAATTAAAATATGAGCGAAAACAATGACGTCATATAATATTTTTTTACAGCGCATCTTTAATTTGCACACCTTTTGATGCATTGGTGCAGTAATTTGGTGCGCTGATTTCTAAAATTAGTAGCGTCACGGACAGACACTACAGACGTGACATTGCAAATTATATATGTTTAATTAATGTTATACGCTATTGTTCTTAACACTAATTCGTTCTATTCCAAGTGATAACTACTTAAAAGAAGCAAGAGTGTTTTCAGTTTAAAATAATGTGCTTAATATTGAATAACACAATGACGTATTTAAATAATTACATCTCTTGTTATATTTATAACTGAAGAAAGTGAGCATTGAATCCAAACTTTTACTGATGATTTAGTATATTTAAAATACAAACTAGTTTTAAGTTCTAACGAAAATTACATTATAATGTCCAGACACAAATGTGTAATTAAACATTAGATAAGACACGACGATACTCAAGCTCTATTAATTAACCCTTAAAATTTTTTTTTGTAATTTTTGTTTATTTTAAATGAACGTTACATGTATGGCTTTATAAATCTGTATTACTTCATAGTGCTTTAAAATTAGTATCCACAATCTCACTGCTTGTAATATATAATTTGTGTTGAGCTTCTTTAAATTAGAGATGTAATAACAAACATAATTTCCGTTGAACTGTGTAGTTGAAGTGTGTAGTTGAACTGTGTAGTTGAACTGTGTAGTTGAACTGTGTAGTTGAACTGTGTAGTTGAACTGTGTAGTTAACACTATACACTAACAGTTATTATACTTTATTTTATATTTTGTTTGGCTTTCTCTATAGTTAGAGCTAGATAATGTTAATACTATTAAATAATAGCTCTATATTAGTTTTGCTAAACATTATCTATAGTCGCATTTAATTACACCAGCAAATATTATAAATAGATATACCCAAAGTGAAATATAGAACCGTACATGATCTACTACCATAAAAATATTAAAAGTGATTGCACTTTTTATTGTTAACATTTTTATGTTTATATTCTTCAATTTCCATGAGACGTTAAGATACTATTGCATACACTTTGACGATAAGAGAATATGGAGCTAAGCAGCTAAACAAATCGGCTGGCTGTAATAGGATTCTTTAAAAAAATGGTTATATTTAGGATATAGGTAAGCCTTAATGCAACCAAAAACAACAAATGCATCGGAAAAAAACTTTCGTCAGAAAAAAATTGAGAAGAAAATGCGAAACTAAATTGAAACATATCTAACAAGCTTATAAAAAAATCAGTGTCCCTTTTCAGGCCAACTCATACCCTGTGGAGGAAAAAAAAGTTGTTTTTTTTTCGACAAAGCGTGATAACATGCATCTTGCATAAAAATATAACAAAGACTGTACATTGCCTACGTACAGTTTAGCTAAGTATCTATACTTACTAGCATCACAATTTTCAAGTACGAGTATCTATACTTACTAGCATCACAATTTTCAAGTACGAGTATCTATACTTACTAGCATCACAGTTTTCAAGTACGAGTATCTATACTTACTAGCATCACAGTTTTCAAGTACGAGTATCTATACTTACTAGCATCACAGTTTTCAAGTACGAGTATCTATACTTACTAGCATCACAGTTTTCAAGTACGAGTATCTATACTTACTAGCATCACAGTTTTCAAGTACGAGTATCTATACTTACTAGCATCACAGTTTTCAAGTACGAGTATCTATACTTACTAGCATCACAGTTTTCAAGTACGAGTATCTATACTTACTAGCATCACAGTTTTCAAGTACGAGTATCTATACTTACTAGCATCACAGTTTTCAAGTACGAGTATCTATACTTACTAGCATCACAGTTTTCAAGTACGAGTATCTATACTTACTAGCATCACAGTTTTCAAGTACGAGTATCTATACTTACTAGCATCACAGTTTTCAAGTACGAGTATCTATACTTACTAGCATCACAGTTTTCAAGTACGAGTATCTATACTTACTAGCATCACAGTTTTCAAGTACGAGTATCTATACTTACTAGCATCACAGTTTTCAAGTACGAGTATCTATACTTACTAGCATCACAGTTTTCAAGTACGAGTATCTATACTTACTAGCATCACAGTTTTCAAGTACGAGTATCTATACTTACTAGCATCACAGTTTTCAAGTACGAGTATCTATACTTACTAGCATCACAGTTTTCAAGTACGAGTATCTATACTTACTAGCATCACAGTTTTCAAGTACGAGTATCTATACTTACTAGCATCACAGTTTTCAAGTACGAGTATCTATACTTACTAGCATCACAGTTTTCAAGTACGAGTATCTATACTTACTAGCATCACAGTTTTCAAGTACGAGTATCTATACTTACTAGCATCACAGTTTTCAAGTACGAGTATCTATACTTACTAGCATCACAGTTTTCAAGTACGAGTATCTATACTTACTAGCATCACAGTTTTCAAGTACGAGTATCTATACTTACTAGCATCACAGTTTTAGCTAAGTATCTATACTTACTAGCATCACAGTTTTCAAGTACGAGTATCTATACTTACTAGCATCACAGTTTTCAAGTACGAGTATCTATACTTACTAGCATCACAGTTTTCAAGTACGAGTATCTATACTTACTAGCATCACAGTTTTCAAGTACGAGTATCTATACTTACTAGCATCACAGTTTTCAAGTACGAGTATCTATACTTACTAGCATCACAGTTTTCAAGTACGAGTATCTATACTTACTAGCATCACAGTTTTCAAGTACGAGTATCTATACTTACTAGCATCACAGTTTTCAAGTACGAGTATCTATACTTACTAGCATCACAGTTTTCAAGTACGAGTATCTATACTTACTAGCATCACAGTTTTCAAGTACGAGTATCTATACTTACTAGCATCACAGTTTTCAAGTACGAGTATCTATACTTACTAGCATCACAGTTTTCAAGTACGAGTATCTATACTTACTAGCATCACAGTTTTCAAGTACGAGTATCTATACTTACTAGCATCACAGTTTTCAAGTACGAGTATCTATACTTACTAGCATCACAGTTTTAGCTAAGTATCTATACTTACTAGCATCACAGTTTTCAAGTACGAGTATCTATACTTACTAGCATCACAGTTTTCAAGTACGAGTATCTATACTTACTAGCATCACAGTTTTCAAGTACGAGTATCTATACTTACTAGCATCACAGTTTTCAAGTACGAGTATCTATACTTACTAGCATCACAGTTTAGCTAAGTATCTATACTTACTAGCATCACAGTTTTCAAGTACGAGTATCTATACTTACTAGCATCACAGTTTAGCTAAGTATCTATACTTACTAGCATCACAGTTTTCAAGTACGAGTATCTATACTTACTAGCATCACAGTTTTCAAGTACGAGTATCTATACTTACTAGCATCACAGTTTTCAAGTACGAGTATCTATACTTACTAGCATCACAGTTTTCAAGTACGAGTATCTATACTTACTAGCATCACAGTTTTCAAGTACGAGTATCTATACTTACTAGCATCACAGTTTTCAAGTACGAGTATCTATACTTACTAGCATCACAGTTTTCAAGTACGAGTATCTATACTTACTAGCATCACAGTTTTCAAGTACGAGTATCTATACTTACTAGCATCACAGTTTAGCTAAGTATCTATACTTACTAGCATCACAGTTTTCAAGTACGAGTATCTATACTTACTAGCATCACAGTTTAGCTAAGTATCTATACTTACTAGCATCACAGTTTTCAAGTACGAGTATCTATACTTACTAGCATCACAGTTTTCAAGTACGAGTATCTATACTTACTAGCATCACAGTTTTGAAGTACGAGTATCTATACTTACTAGCATCACAGTTTTCAAGTACGAGTATCTATACTTACTAGCATCACAGTTTTCAAGTACGAGTATCTATACTTACTAGCATCACAGTTTTCAAGTACGAGTATCTATACTTACTAGCATCACAGTTTTCAAGTACGAGTATCTATACTTACTAGCATCACAGTTTTCAAGTACGAGTATCTATACTTACTAGCATCACAGTTTAGCTAAGTATCTATACTTACTAGCATCACAGTTTTCAAGTACGAGTATCTATACTTACTAGCATCACAGTTTTCAAGTACGAGTATCTATACTTACTAGCATCACAGTTTTCAAGTACGAGTATCTATACTTACTAGCATCACAGTTTTCAAGTACGAGTATCTATACTTACTAGCATCACAGTTTTCAAGTACGAGTATCTATACTTACTAGCATCACAATTTTCAAGTACGAGTATCTATACTTACTAGCATCACAGTTTTCAAGTACGAGTATCTATACTTACTAGCATCACAGTTTTCAAGTACGAGTATCTATACTTACTAGCATCACAGTTTTGAAGTACGAGTGTCTATAGTTACTTTCATAACAATTTTCAAGTCCACTTGTCTATACTTACTGGCATACAATTGTTCAAGAACTTAATGCGCATGTTATAACTTTGACATCTTCCGAGATCCGAGATACTTTCTAGGAAACGAAGTTTTCAAGTAAAATCCACTGAAACGATAATCCACGATCAAAATTGGGCTCGTGTTAACTTTGACCCACTTGAATGACTTGAACACTACGCAGTTACAAAATAAAAACATTTAGTATTATAGTATTTGTAGAGTTGAAAACGTTGTAAAGACCACCAACCGCAATGAAGCAAAACTAATTTTTTACCACGCCACTTGAAGTATATATTTTAAGTATTTTATGAAAGAAAAATTGATATCAAACATCACCGTTACAGTTCAGATGTATCGTGTGCTATTCTGATATAACGATTTATTTTTTTAGAATCAAGTTACAGATCTGTTGTGTAGGACGTTTGTTTGTTTTTGTTAATGAAACATTAAACAATGAAAAACAGGATGACTCAAGGTTTTTTGTACTCACTTGAAACATTTATCAGTTTAAAGATTTTAATAATTTTAAAAATATTAAAAAATATAAAAGAAATATATTCAAAACTAGAATTATTTTTTTTTAGCTGCTTAACCCAACTTGACATATAAATGTTTAAACATTTCATCTTCTAAGAAAAGATCCCAAATTGGGGAGACACAATTCAATCAGGGCAAGAAATATCAGCAGCTTATTTTAAAGAAATCAGTGAAAATGTTGTAGTTAAATATAATAACTTGATATAAAACATTAAGAAACTCAACATGCCTATCTAATTAACTTCCGTTACCAGCAATGTTGCTCAACATTCCTATTTCATTAACTTCTGTTACCAGCAATGTTGCTTAAATTCCTATCTAATTAACTGCTGTTACCAGCAATGTTGCTCAACATTCCTATCTAATTAACTTGATGTTACCAGCAATGTTGCTTAACATTCCTATCTAATTAACTCCTGTTACCAGCAATGTTGTTCAGCATTCCTATCTAATTAACTCCTGTTACCAGCAATGTTGCTCAACATTCCTATCTAATTAACTCCTGTTACCAGCAATGTTGCTCAACATTCCTATCTAATTAACTTCTGTTACCAGCAATGTTGCTCAACATTCCTATCTAATTAACTTCTGTTACCAGCAAGTTTGCTCAACATTCCTATCTAATTAACTCCTGTTACCAGCAATGTTGCTCAATACCAAAGACGGACAGAATTGCGAGTGAGTGTGGACAAGGGCAGATGATGTTTCCTAGGTTAGCCAACAAATCCTCATACATTTCATAGGCCACCCCTATGGATCTCACTGATGGTCGTTACACTAGTATTCAAGTTACGAAATTTTCTAGTTCAGCAGCCTGATATGATGCAACCTTCTCTATAGCTACTTGACACTAATGTTTAAACTTGTCTGTTATTACTTTACCCTAATGTCAACTTTCTATCTTTGTACTCGAATGTCCCCCTGGTTTGACAATTAACTCCACCCTGTTCAAGTGGCCACAAACAGCTCTACATCATCCGGCTCTGGAGTGACTTCCCCATTACAGGTTTCACTGGGAGCTCAATAGGTCATATAACAATAACATCATCACATTTAATAGGCATTTTTGAAGGTTTATATTCTGAGTAGATATAGAATTGAGATATTTTGATGAATAGCTGAACCTTGCCAAGAAATTAATAAATAAGATAGGTTCAGATGAAAATCGGTAACTGGTGCAAGAAGTCGTATGTATAAGAGAGATGTTCCGTCGATGGCTGTTGACAGCCAGGATTCATATCAACTGTTGAATGTCTTCAGTGCATGTTTTAAGTGCATCTGTGTGGCACTACCGTTGACCTTCATGGGCTCTGTACTCATCAGTAATCTCGCCAGAACGGCTCAGCTGTCTGAGAGGTCAATAGACAATAGGCTGATAGGTCAAGACGGCATGCCAGGAAGAATCGTGCTCGATACGGTCCTTATGGCATCTCAACCATTTCTTGTCCCACAACCGTACGCAACATTTCGGGCAAGAATAGGGCCAATAAGCCACCAAAGAACACTCGTGGCTGCCAAGGAACTTGACTAATATGATGAGAATGGTCTTCGTCAATCATGATGGACAAACAACAATAAGAGAAATGTAATCTATTTTTTCTAATCGCATTTTCTTTTCTCTATTCTCCTCAGTACGCGAAATCGTATACATTTAACAATTTTTAAAAGAAAATAATACATCTTGCTTGTAGTCTGAAAAGAATTGTAAAATAAGATTTAAAATTTAAAAAATGGAACTAATAATTAACTATACGATACTTTAGTTCAGTTATTAGCTACAAGTATATGGCCAGACCACTTCTCGTGTGTCTTGCTTCTCAAACTTTAAAGACAAAAAGTTCTTTGTAGTTGATTTCTGCATCCTTTCATGAAGTTTAATCATAACAAATATACTTTTAGTGTCATGGTGGTTGAGTAGCATGCCGGCTCGCCCATTGCACAGAGGTTCAATGGCTCAATTCTCTGTGAAGGCATACATTTTTTTTCTCCGGGACCAGGGTGTATTTTAGTCCATAAATCTCTGAATAGATACCTAACACTAGTTAAGGTTAAAACAATTCAGCTGGGAATAGCGTGGTCCCACATAGTCGTGGCCTGCGAACGCTGGGTTTGTAAAAGATTTGATAAGATAAGATATAAGATTTGATAAGATAGGATATGATAAGATAAGATAAGAAGATAAGATGATGATAGATACGCAAGGTGTTCAACCGGAAGGAACGTTCTGTGAGTATTGTGATATAATGATGTAACTGTATTGACTAATAAAACACCACGCACTACAATAAATGTACCAAGATTACATTAGCCTTCATGTACAAGTTATTGTACAGTTCTAAATTAAAATTGTATAGTAATGTGATGAAACAAAGTTGAAAGCTCCACACAGAAATATTTGATTTTAATATGTCTGAAGTTGTTTCCAGTGAGATGAGTGGTGAACATTTGGTTAAAGCTATACATTTATTTCGAAAAAGTGTGTGCATTCGCACGCGTGGTAGACAGTTAGTGCGTGGTAGACAGTTAGTGCGTGGTAGACAGTTAGTGCGTGGTAGACAGTGCGTGGTAGACAGTTAGTGCGTGGTAGACAGTTAGTGCGTGGTAGACAGTGCGTGGTAGACAGTTAGTGCGTGGTAGACAGTTAGTGCGTGGTAGACAGTTAGTACGTGGTAGACAGTTAGTGCGTGGTAGACAGTTAGTGCGTGGTAGACAGTTAGTGCGTGGTAGACAGTTAGTGCGTGGTAGACAGTTAGTGCGTGGTAGACAGTGCGTGGTAGACAGTTAGTGCGTGGTAGACAGTGCGTGCGTGCATGTAAGTATGAGCTTATAGATCAGAGTACAATAACTGACGTCAATATTCAACGTTTCAAGTATTTAATGACGCCTCACGTTTCAGAGGCGAGAAGCCAAGTGGATTGTACAGTAACTCATTAAGTACAGGCGTAAAGGGAAGAGGGGTGGGCAAGTTTATTTGACTGATTCAAACCGGAAAGTAATGTTAAGCTTTTTTTATTTGTGCAGCCTGCTCCATTAAGAGCTGTTCTGTCAACCCATTCATATGAAGTACAGCACTTCCCGCTTTGTACTGCTCTACCAGTTAGGTACTTTACTGCCCATTCATATAGCTCTGCCCTTGAGGTACTGCTCTGATCATTTAGTTTACTTCTGCCCATTTGGCACTGCACTGACCCTTGGTACTAGTCTACATGTTAGGATCTGTTCTGCCCATTTGGCACTGCACTGACCCTTGGTACTAGTCTACATGTTAGGATCTGCTCTGCCCATTTGGCACTGCACTGACCCTTGGTACTAGTCTACATGTTAGGATCTGCTCTGCCCATTTGGCACTGCACTGACCCTTGGTACTAGTCTACATGTTAGGATCTGCTCTGCCCATTTGGCACTGCACTGACCCTTGGTACTAGTCTACATGTTAGGATCTGCTCTGCCCATTCTGTATAGCTCTGCCCTGGATGTACTTATCTGCCCATTTGGCACTTCACTGACCCTTGGTACTAGTCTACATGTTAGGATCTGTTCTGCCCATTTGGCACTGCACTGACCCTTGGTACTAGTCTACATGTTAGGATCTGCTCTGCCCATTCTGTATAGCTCTGCCCTGGATGTACTTATCTGCCCATTTGGCACTGCACTGACCCTTGGTACTAGTCTACGTGTTAGGATCTGTTCTGCCCATTTGGTAAAGATCTGCCCTATTGGTACAGCTCTATCGTTGAGATACTGCTCTGCCCATTTGGTACAGCTCTGCCCTTGAGGTATTTCTCTGCCAATTAGGGTGATGTATTTTTTTCCTGTGACTTGTTACTATATTTGTGACTATTTATAAGCCACATAATATATAGAGATTACATTTTCTTAATCTAATATATAAAGATGAAAGTTTGTGTGTTTGTTTGTTTGTGTGTTTGTTTGTTACCAATGGAAATCTACACCGTTGGACCCAGGATGCTGAAATTTTGCATGGGGCTCTCATTCGACCCTAGACAGGTCGTAGGCTATGTTTCAACCCCAGGTGACCACCCCTAGGGTAAGGGGGCCCATAATCAGAAAATGTAGAGCCAAATAAAGACAAAATAAATTCTCATTTCGATATTGAACAGCTTCATGCGGGCATTCAAAACGAGTTCATTTTGGTGCGTTATTTTTTACAATACTTTATTTTTAGCTGTGCGCTTTCAAAAATCTTTTATTGTCAAATTACGGTGCGCACCTTTTCGTGTACGCATCTAAAAGTGAGCAGTGTAATTTTATTATAATAACATTCATATTTGTTTTGGCCTTGCGGTACAAAACAGTGGCCTTTTATACAAATACTTTCTTGATATTATAGATCTGTTAACACTATTTCATTACATTTGTCACACGATGTATGGTATTTATTTTTAAATTAAGAGTTTTATTATGTTGTTTCTAATGACTCAAATTTTAATTTAAACAAATAAAAGAAATTGCCCAAGTCAAAAAAGCTTAATCGTAATTTAGAGGAACTATACGTTTGTTTTTCTTAAAATTTGATGCGTGTTCTATATTAATTTTTCTTGCTTATTTT
>CALYLW010003043.1:0-19206 GCA_944989445.1 Ampullaceana balthica | reverse complement strand
AATCAAGAGAAATACAAAAAAATAAGAAGAAAGTAAATCGTTGCATACACATACATACTTAACAAATAACTATTTGAATATTTTCAACAACATAATAAAACTTGCTCATTACTATAAACTTACTTATTAAAAATAAGAATCAATGATCTTGACATGCATATAAAGGCCTAGGACCTATGTTGTCATTTCATGTTTACATAATTTTATGTTTACATAAGCTAAACAAATTAACTATTTAAACTTTAGCTAACGAACTTATTAAGAAAGTCATTAAACTTAACACAAGTGAACCTAAAGATCACTAATTCCGTGTAGTTAGAAGCATAAAACTCTGGGTGGTTGTTAAGTACACTTCCGTGGTGGTAACGAGCAAAAAAAATATTTAAATATCAATTTTCATATAGCCCATATAATGAAAAAAACGTCTTTGTGCCCCCGGCCCCCATGACTGAATTGCAACTTTTTTACGCAAATGATCGTCGTGAGAGGCTACTCAACAACTTCCCAAAGTTTCATGCTTCTACCTACACGCGAAGTTGGAGAATTCAATTAGTGATGAGTCAGTTTTTTATATAAGAAAAAAACTACATAGCCTATGACCTGTCCCGGGTCAAATGAGGGTCCCATGCAAAATTTCAGCACCTAGGTCCAACGGTGTGGCATTCTATGAGTAACAAAACAAACAAAAGAAACAAACAAACAAACTTTCATCTTTATATATTAGATGGGGTTTTCCCGCTTTGGGAATGTCAATGTTTGACTGTTGCACAGTGCGCACTATTTTGACACATGCTTGGTGTGACGTAGTTTGGTGTGGGATGACGTCAATAGAGAGATATGCTAGAGGGACGATTTTGTAGCGGAGAGCACGCACAGTGTTGTTATTATTTTGCCTTGAAGGATTTCTTTGTTCAATTAAAATATTGATTCTTCTGATGGTGTTTTTACTTATTGAGTTGAAGCCTTGTGAGTCATAAAAATCATTAGAACTTGACATTCTTAAGAAGAACAAATGAAATTAATCTCTTTAGAATGTGTTTTTTAAGATTTTACTATAACTAACCCTACCTAACCAAACTTGAAGTAGTAAACAAGTTTATATATTAGCTTATCTAATACCTTTCAGCCATTTAGTGGTGCTAATAGAATAAATTAAATTCATCTGTTCATTGATGTTAAGAAGGATGAATTAAATACATATATTTATTGATCTTGTGAAGGTTAAATTAAATAAATCTCTTCTGAATATTTTTTTTTGGATCTTATAATCAATACAAAATATCACTAAACAAATTATATATCCAAAACTTAAATTAACACTTCACCTGTTTTACAAATGTCTAAACACAATTGATGTGTCCGAATTAAACAAATAGTCATGGGGTAGCAAAATTTAAACTAATTTAATAATTTACTTATAAGTTACTTATTTATCTAAGTTACTTATAAGTTTATTGATGCTAAAAGGGGGGGGGGAACCTTCAGTATGGTATTTAAGAAGAAAGTTTTAACAAAGGGAAATACTTAAAAGCAGTTGTACACTAAAACAATATATAAGCTATTATGTTCCAATCTTTCTTCAGAGAAATCATGCCCCCAAAAAGAAAAACTCAATTAGGTCGTGTTTCTAAAACGGCAAAGAAGCAAGCCTTACATAGAGAAAATGAAACGAATGAACAAACACAGGCAAGACTTGCTGTTGAGAGAGAAAGAGTTTCAATCAGAAGAGCTAATGAAACCAGTGAACAAACACAGGCAAGACTTGATGATGAGAGAGAAAGAGGTTCCATAAGAAGAGCTAATGAAACCAGTGAACAAACACAGACAAGACTTGATGATAAGAGAGAAAGAGTTTCAATCAGAAGAGCTAATGAAACCAGTGAACAAACACAGGCAAGACTTGATGATGAGAGAGAAGGAGTTTCAATCAGAAGAGCTAATGAAACCAGTGAACAAACACAGGCAAGACTTGATGATGAGAGAGAAAGAGTTTCAATCAGAAGAGCTAATGAAACCAGTGAACAAACACAGGCAAGACTTGATGATGAGAGAGAAAGAGTTTCAATCAGAAGAGCTAATGAAACCAATAAACAAACACAGGCAAGACTTGATGAAAAAAGAGTCAGATCTTCAATGAGAAGAGCAAATGAAACAAAAAAACAAACCCAAATAAGACTTGCAGACCAGAGAAATGGAAATTTAAACAGAAGAAGAAATGAAATGCAGCAAGACCTAAAAGGTGCTGCTCATCAATATGACCCAGATATTCCATACCATCAACATGAAAAGGTCAACATTGGTGAGATGAACTTGATCTGCAAGCATTGCAGTGCATTTAAATGGAAAGATGAGCACCCTGGAATGTGCTGTTCAAATGGCAAAGTTAAACTAGAGACTCTGCAACATCCACCTGAGCCACTTGATCATTTGCTTCAAGGTGTATCTCAAACGTCTAAACGCTTCCTAGCCAACATCAGAAAATACAACTCATGCTTTCAAATGACATCTTTTGGTGCCAGCAAAGAAATTCGTGAACAAGGATTCATGCCAACATTTAAAGTTCAAGGCCAAATTTATCACAGGGCTGGATCTCTGCTGCCAGCTGAAGGCGAACCACAGTTTCTGCAGATCTATTTCATGGGAGACCAAGCTAGAGAAGTCCAACAAAGATGTGCAAACTTTCCAGACTTGCAACAAAATGTTGTTTTGGAGTTGCAAGAACTCCTACATGCAAACAATGCCTACCTTCAAATTTTCAAGACAGCTCTAGAAAGAATGCCAACTGATGAATACAAAGTTGTGATACGAGCTGACAAAGCACCAAGACATGAACACCAAAGGCGGTTCAATGTACCAACATTTGATGAAGTGGCCATTGTCATGGTAGGAAATGAATTTGACAGACGTGACATTGTCCTTCAAAAGCGAAACAACCTTCTCCAAAGAGTTGCAGAAACTCATCGCTCTTATGATGCTCTGCAATATCCCCTAATGTTTTGGCAAGGTGAAGATGGGTACTCCTTTGGCATTCCTCAGACAAACCCAGACACGGGAAACAATGTTTTGGGTAAAAAGGTTACAGCAATGGACTTTTATGCATATCGAATCATGATTCGCAGTGGTGAAGATAACCATCTCTTGAAATTTAGACAGCTGTTCCATCAATTCATCGTAGATATGTACGCGAAAATTGAAAGTGAACGCTTGCTCTACATCCGTCTAAATCAAAAGAAGCTGAGAGTTGAAGACTACATTCACCTCAGAGATGCCATTGCAAATGATGCCAATCCAAATGATCTGGGGAAAATGGTTATCTTGCCAGCAACATTTACAGGAAGTCCAAGACACATGCATGAGTACACTCAAGATGCTATGACTTATGTCAGAAATTATGGAAGGCCAGATTTGTTTATCACCTTTACATGCAATCCACTATGGCAAGAAATTCAGGCTCATCTTTTACCTGGCCAATCAGCAGTGGATCGACATGATTTGGTTGCTAGAGTCTTCAAACGAAAACTATCAAAATTAATGGGAGTCATTACAAAAAGTCATGTCTATGGTGAAACGAGATGCTGGATGTACTCAATTGAATGGCAGAAGAGAGGCTTACCCCATGCACACATCCTAATCTGGCTGATGAAAAAATTACGACCTAATCAAATTGACAATGTAATCTCAGCAGAAATACCAAACTCTACACAAGATAATTTTTTGTTTGAAATTGTTGTGAAAAATATGCTGCATGGACCCTGTGGAAACTTGAACAGAAACTCTGCTTGCATGGTTGATGGGAAATGCTCAAAAAAATATCCAAGGAATTTGATACAAGAAACTAAAACTGGTGAAGATGGCTATCCTGTGTACAGACGCCGTAAACCAGGAGATGGTGGTTTTACTGCAAAAATCAAAATGAAGGTTGGTTCAACATATCAAGAAATAGAAATGGACAACAGATGGGTGGTTCCCTACACTCCAATTTTGACAAAAATGTTTCAAGCTCACATAAATGTCGAATCTTGCCAATCTGTCAAGGCCATCAAATACATCTGCAAGTACGTCAATAAAGGAAGTGACCAGGCCGTTTTTGGTCTTGAAGGAAACCAAGAGAATCCAGATGAGGTGCAAAAATTTCTAATGGGTCGTTACATCAGCAGTAATGAAGCAGTCTGGAGAATTTTGAATTTCCAAATTCATGAACGGTATCCAACAGTTGTTCACTTGAGTGTTCATCTTGAAAATGGGCAAAGAGTATACTTCAACCAAGAAAATATATATCATCAAATTCTGGAGCCACCAAGAACAACTTTGACAGCTTTTTTTCAACTGTGCCAACAAGACGACTTTGCAAAAACCATTCTCTATTGTGTTGTTCCAAGGTACTATACTTGGAATGCTTCTCAAAAAATATTTAAACGCCGAAAACAAGGAGCAGATGTTGAATATCATCCAGGGATAAAATCTTCAGATGCATTGGGACGTGTGTACACCGTTCACCCATCTAATGCAGAATGCTTCTTTTTGAGGATGCTACTTCATGTTGTTAGAGGACCAACATCCTACACTGACTTAAAAACTGTTGATGGTCATGTGTGTGCTACATTTAGGGAAGCTTGCCAAATGCAAGGGCTACTAGAAAACGATCACCATTGGGTCTTGACCATGGAGGAGGCATGTACATCTCAATCACCTACCCGTTTGAGACATCTGTTTTCAATTTTGCTGACAACATGCTCTGTTTCTAATCCACTTGCTCTCTGGGATACATTTAAAACATATTTGAGTGAGGACATTATGTTGCAAACCAAGAGAGAGAATCAAACACTGCAAATTGAGTTCTCTAATGAGATTTACAAAAGGTGTCTTATGTTGTTGGAGGATTTGTGTGTATCAATGTCAGGAAGGAACCTTGACCAGTTTGGGTTACCAACGCCTCGAAGAAATGAAAACAATCTTCAGAATAGTGAAATTCTACGAGAACAAAATTATAACACAAATGAATTGATGACCTATGTCTCAGAAAATCAACCACGTTTAGTTGAGGATCAAAGAGCTGCCTACATTCACATCTTAGAACTGGTTACCTCAAAAAAAGGTGGAATCATATTCCTTGATGCTCCAGGAGGTACAGGTAAAACATTTGTGATCAATTTGCTCTTGGCTACAATCAGACGAGACAAAGGTATTGCTCTAGCCGTTGCTTCTTCTGGCATAGCATCAACATTGCTTGCCGGGGGTAGAACAGCTCATTCTGCCTTCAAGTTACCTTTGAACATGAACCATTCTGAGAATGTAACCTGCAACATATCAAAAGGATCAGGAAAGGCCAAGGTACTAGAACAGTGTTCTCTCATTGTCTGGGATGAGTGTACAATGTCACACAAGCGAGCTCTTGAAGCCTTGAACAACACTCTTCAGGATTTAAAAGGAAACACAAAACTAATGGGAGGAACAGTTGTGGTATTAGCTGGAGATTTTAGACAAACTTTGCCTGTCATTCCAAGGTCAACACCAAGCGATGAGTTGAATGCCTTCCTCAAAGCTTCAACTCTGTGGAAACAGGTCAAGAAAATGACTCTGACCACCAACATGAGAGTCCATTTACATGGAGATAATGCAGCAGGCTACTTCTCACATCAATTGCTTCAACTTGGCGATGGAAAGTGGCAGGTAGACCCAGCATCAGGAACAGTTTCTTTCCCATCAAATTTTTGCACTGTAGCAAAGTCACTTGAAGAGTTGAAACTTGCCGTTTTTCCAAACATCCAAGACCAGTTTAAAAATCCTGAGTGGTTGTGCGAAAGGGCCATTCTTGCTCCAAAGAATTCAAGTGTCAACAGCATCAATTCTCAAATTCAAAATTTTCTACCAGGCATTTCAAACAACTACAAATCTATTGATACGGTTACAGATCCGGCCCAAGCTGTTTACTATCCAACAGAATTTTTGAATTCATTAGATCCTCCTGGCATGCCATCACATAACTTGGAACTTAAAATCGGAGCTCCTATCATACTTCTGAGAAATTTGGATCCCCCTAAACTATGCAATGGAACACGATTGAGCATCAAGCATCTCTTACCTCATGTAATAGAAGCCACAATTTTGACAGGCTGCGCCAAAGGAGAAGATGTCTTCATCCCAAGAATTCCACTCATACCAACAGATATGCCTTTTGATTTCAAGCGCCTCCAGTTTCCAATCAGGCTTGCATTTGCCATGTCTATCAACAAGGCACAGGGACAGTCTTTAAAAGTGGCAGGCATTGTACTTGAGGAAGCATGCTTTGCCCACGGACAGCTATATGTGGCATGTTCTAGAGTTGGGTCACCAACAAATCTTTTCATTTTTGCACCAGACGGAAAAACCAAAAATATAGTCTATCGACAAGCCTTAATATAAGCAATATATAAATTACATGTACTTATTTTTAATTACATTTCAATTTATTTTTTAAATTGTTTTTCAATGAATGAATTGAAATATTTTTTTTTAAAATCTGTTGACTATTATTTTAATCGTGCGACGCCGGGTAACCCGGCTAGTATCATTATATTTGTGTAATATAATAATACCTTATATTAATATCTATTAATTATCCTTATGCTTACAGTTGTGTGTGGTTGTGTGTGGTTGTGTGTGGTTGTGTGTGGTTGTTATTTTCTTGTCATTTCTAGTAGCCGCCCTCGTTTGCTGCTGGTAAGTTTTTATAAAATTGATCAATCAAAAGAAAAAACAATCAAGTCCGGCAATTGTCGGAATTGCATCGACAAATAAAAAACTTAATGTCTGTACCGACAAATCATAATAACCAATCAAAACCGTTATTGTCAGTGCCTACTATTTATAAAGACCAATAGAAAACTTACTAATAGTGGGGAATGTTATGTTAGTATACATAAAGTCGCCAAAAATGTTATTCAGCATAGTTGACTCCAGTTCCAGAAGAGTTACCACTACTTCCTCGTCCATCTTGTGGGTTAGTTGAAAACTGTCGAGATAAACCATCACTTGAAACGTTTGGTAGCCTTCATCAACTTGATCACTGGTCATACAAACATCGACATAAAAAATATTAGATATTTACTTTTATTTTAACAAATGGAGCTGGGGTTGGGTCATCGTTCACTTCAACACACACGGGTCTGTCTACGGTGGTGTACCTGGGGGACGAGGGGGGGTGTTTTCCCATCTTAGGTGGGACCCAATGTTCCCTCTAAGGTTCGTTGATTCGTTGGTTAGTGTGCAAAGTATAAAAAAAAACTCGGGAATTTAACTTTGTTTTGGAAAAACACGTCCCCGCTTTCACACACAAGCGACAGGCAACTCTGCTGAAAAGTTGAGAAACACAGTTAAAATTAGGGCTGTTAACGATTAATTTAAATTTAATCGTTAAATTTTTTGAAAAATTAACGATCAATTAATCGTTAATTTCGATTAAACCCCAAAAAAATTTATGATGTCATAAGTAACACTTAATAAACGTTCTTTTTGAAAATCTAAATAACACTGGAATGTCTCCTTTATATGACATCTTTTAACCAACTACGCGAAAAGACAAGTGAGTTTACATTATTTGGTTGAAGCGATGAGCAGGACCAATTGACAATATAACCAGCCGAGCTGAACAATCATTCACGTGGAACTGCGGTAACTGGTATGCACAAGACGCTCTTGGCAAGGAATGACATTATCGGATATTGGTGTTCATTAAGTTTCCACCATTGTAGAGGGTTAATGGATTCAGAAACTTTCATCTCCATTTTGTAACGCAGTAATTCATCAGAAGAGCTTTCATCATTTTCTGTCTCTGAGTCAGACTTCATTACTGCAATTAGCTTAATTAATACGTTTTTCATTTGGTTTGATGGTAGGCAAACTTTATCAACATTTTGAACATTCCCGTCAGTCAATAGTTTAAAACCAAAATGTTCGTGTAATCGTCAGGAAATTTATTATTTATCGGTCGCTATTTTTTACTATTTTTCTTTTACTTTTTGAATTACAAAAATTTGTAAGTGATGGGTCGATTTGGAGTTAAAAAATAATATAATTCGTTAAAAATTTTTTATCGATTAATCGAGAAATTAATCGTTAATTTCCGCAGCCCTACTAAATTTACTTCATTATTTAATGAAAATAGAAGATCGATACTTAGATTTACTTAGAATTTAGATATTTCTAATCATAGCCTTCGATCTCCAGTGGATATGTGAGAAGTTAATCTTTGGGCCAGTATTACCTCATTACGTCATTGAAATTCGTTCATTTTAAAATAAGGAGAAGACTAGCTGTAATGCCATTTAACAAACTAAAAAAAAATAATTAAAAAAATATTTTTAAAAATTAAAAAAAAAGAATTTAAAAAAAGAAACGAATACCCCGTATTTGGAATACGATTACCTTTCACAATAAAACTCTACGCGGCAAACCTTAGCTTTGACAGACCACAAGGCGTCCTTCACCTATATGAAAAGTAATAATTATAATAATAATATAGAGCATCACAACTTCATTATTATTTTTTTAAATACTAGAGCTACAAAAAGGAAAATCACAACACTAGTACAGACCCTTTAAAAAAATGTGTGTAGATACTTTATTAATATTCCAACATATGACTGGGAAACTATTTATTTTATAAAAATATTTTTGATTTATTATTTGAATTATATTTTGTGTTAATAAATAAGCTGCTAGTTTCAAATCAAGTAGACAACACTATAGTACTACAATAACCTTACAGACTGTCACAAGTAGACAACACTCTAGTACTAGTATAACATTATAGACTGTCACAAGTATACAACACTGTAGTACTACAATAACCTTACAGACTGTCAGAAGTAGACAACACTCTAGGACTAGAATAACCTTAAAGACTGTCACAAGTATACAACACTGTAGTACTACAATAAACTTATAGGCTGTCAGAAGTAGACAAACACTCTAGTACTAGAATAACCTTATAGACTGTCACAAGTATACAACACTGTAGTACTACAATAACCTTACAGACTGTCACAAGTATACAACACTATAGTACTACAATAACCTTTTAGACTGTCACAAGTAGACAACACTCTAGTACTACAATAACCTTACACACTGTCACAAGTATACAACACTATAGTACTACAATGACCTTATAGACTGTCACAAGTAGACAACACTCTAGTACTACAATAACCTTATAGACTGTCACAAGTATACAACACTGTAGTACTACAATAACCTTACAGAACTGTCACAAGTATACAACACTGTAGTACTACAATAACCTTACAGACTGTCACAAGTATACAACACTCTAGTACTACAATAACCTTACAGAACGGCCCACATCCAATAGGTAACAATTAAAGTCCTCAAAGTCAATGTATAGAGTATACATGGGGAATTCCACCTCAATCTCAACCAAAAGACCTGTGACGTCTTGAAGAAAAAAAGATATAAACATAAATATAATAATTTTAAAATGACGTCATAGATTTTCCCGCACTCCCCCCCCCCTTCCCAACAGAGCCGTCTTTACACCATTTTGGGCCCCCGGGCAAATAAAGAGTGAGCACTCGCAGGAATAAAAATAAATATACATAATATATTTAAATAAACATATTCCCATTGGGCACCTATGCTCATGGGCCCCCGGGCAAATTCCCAACGGGCCTATGCGTTAAGACGGCCCTGCTTCCCAGTCCTCGCCCACTCTGTTAAGGAAACCTCTCTTAGGTCAACTTTAATTTTTTTTTCGAACGAAAGAAAATTAATTGTTCAAGATTTTCTATTAAAAACGTGTCCCTCCCTTAATTATGGTATTCCTAACCCGAGAAACAAAATACTCATTTTTGACAACAAAAAGGATTTTAATTTCATTTCGAAAACCTAACCACCATTATTTCACTAAATCGTTAACTTCGCGGTAATTCCATGGCTCCCAAATTGTGTGAGGTAACACAGCAAATTCGTTCTGCTATGTAAGAAATGAGGAAGAAAAACCTTTTTGTTCACGTATGCACGTCTTAATAAATAATAATATTACCAGGGAAAGTATGTAAGCAACAAAAAAATATAAATTACTAATAAATAGGAAAAAAAATATTATAGTTATTTTCTTACATTTTAATTGAATTTTAGTCGATCAAATTAATTTTGATCGATACAAATTTTTAACGATTAATTGATTAATTAATCATTAATTTCCGCAGCCCTATAAAATCATTTTTTAAAGGTATGGTGGAATGGGAATGTTGTTACTTCACTTCCAGCTTATATCAATATTTTTATTCCACCTGAAGTGATACTTTTAAAATGTGATATCTTCGCAAGAATTTACATTTGGTGATACATTTATAACTTCAAGAAGATCCACTAAGCACCAGCCGCTTATCCTATGGCATATGATACATTTGACCGATTATTTCTGGATATGTCGCCTATCCTATGGCCTATGATACATATGACTGGCTAGTTCTGGATATGTGGCTTATCCTATGGCATATGATACATATGGCCGGTTAGTTCTGGATATGTAGCTTATCCTATTGCCTATGATACATATGACTGGTTAGTTCTGGATATGTCGCTTATCCTATGGCCTATGATACATATGGCCGGTTAGTTCTGGATATGTCGCTTATCCTATTGCCTATGATACATATGACTGGTTAGTTCTGGATATGTCGCTTATCCTATGGCCTATGATACATATGGCCGGTTAGTTCTGGATATGTCGCTTATCCTATTGCCTATGATACATATGACTGGTTAGTTCTGGATATGTCGCTTATCCTATGGCCTATGATACATATGGCCGGTTAGTTCTGGATATGTCGCTTATCCTATTGCCTATGATACATATGACTGGTTAGTTCTGGATATGTCGCTTATCCTATGTCCTATGATACATATGGCCGGTTAGTTCTGGATATGTCGCTGGATGAATGTAATGAATTAAATGCGTTTACTTCTGCAAGCGTTCCTAAAAGTTTTCCATTCATATTCGTACTCCGTGCAATTACAGTTCTTGTCCTGTCTCAGCACTTTGCACTCCCATGCGCAATTAAGTTTTTCTGAAAGTTGCGGCACCGCTGCGAAGTCTGAAACACATAATAATAATAATAATAATAATAATAATAATAATAATAATAATAATAATAATAATAATAATAATGATAATGATATAATAATGATAATAATAATAATAATAATGATAATGCTAATGATATAATAATAATAATAATAATAATAATAATAATAATAATAATAATAATAATAATGATAATAATAATAATAATAATAATAAGAAGAAGAAGAAGAAGAAGAAGAAAATAAATTCCTTGTGTATAATTGTTCCATGAAATTAACTAGAACGGAGGATGGTTTGATATTAAATTATGTCTGTGAGAGCGGGGTAAGGTCAACAACAAACTGTTGAACACTATACTGAATCCCAGCGTCACTCCCTAAACTAAAATGCTAGTGTAAAGAAATGAACATCTTTCTTGGCATGCATTAATAAGAACTGTCAACTGTTATGTGAGAAACACAAATGGAAGTGCTTTCCTTTTATTATTTAAGTCACACTGTTTAACTATTTCAATTCACTCATTTTCTTACTCGTCATTTTTAAACCCTAATCATTTTAGCCAAATGCATAAATAGCTCCCGCCCACGTTTTTAGTCATATTACATCATAGTACTTGAGCATATAAGTTTGAAATTTTTATCAATCCAGAAAAAGATTTTTCCTTCACAATTCTGTGGAAAAAAATTTTTTTTTCTTCTTTTTAGTCCACTTATAAAAACTTGGTTTTTAAAAATCTTTTTTTTACTTCTATTTATTTTATTCTTTTTAGTCTAAGTGTATGCTATGGTGAGTTTTGAAGTATTGATTATGTTCAAATATAATACGCATTGCCCGACAAACATTTACAGAATGCAAATGACTGATCTCCCCTTGATGTTAAACATGTTGATGTGGTCGGGGTTGGTGTGAACTCGGCACGTGAATGTTATGTAAACAAGGGCAGACGGATAATACATATGCTTATATATAGATAAACTAAAAAGTTCAATAATTTAATAACGGTACATTCGATCGATCTGAAATTTTGATACAAATGCATTGTCATTCAAGATCTATCCTGGGTAAATTTTGAGATCTCTAGGACCATCAGAAGTGGTTTAATTTTAAGTTGGCAGATTTGAAAAATTGTGGACAAACAGGAACGAAAGTGAGTTAATAGAAATGTGGTAAAATTTCAGATCGATCTAATTAAATTAATGCATTTTTAGTTTATCTCCATATAGCATCTGTATCCGTTGCTATTGTTTACATCCACGTGCGTGTTGCCGGAGTTCACCCGCAGCCAACGATGACCACATTCCCCATGTTTAACAGCCCAGTAATACGAGGCTAAATCTAAATTGACATAATACAAAAGGAGTAACAGGAGTTTTGATTATTCAAAATTCTCTTTATCAATTATGTCCCTTCTCACACCCACATTTTTAAAATAAAAATAATTTTTAAAAAATCATTTTTTTAAAAGGACACACTTTTATTTACATATAGAAAATGCACTAAAATTAAGAAAATAAAAATATATTTAATAAAAAAAAGATTTTTAAAAACACGCTTTTGCGCTTAAAAGAAGAAAATATAAATTTTCTATGATTTCAGATGAAATCAGAGAACCTATCCACAGCACATAAAAGCATGTTACCAGCCCCCCCCTCCCCCACCCTTTACTACCATCCCTTGCCAACCATAAACTGTGATTTGCCGACCCTAGGGCTAGTCATGTTCACCAAAAAAATGGAAAAAGAACGGGCAGAAAAAACATAATTATTTTTTAATGTACCCTCGGGGGCTTGAACTCAGGACTTTCCGCGTGCAAGACGGACGTGATAACCACTACACAAGGAATCATATGTTATTCTGTGAAGGAAACAATGCAAGTGAACGCAAGAAGCATTGTTGCCACCCCCTTCCCTACCCTTTTATTTTTCTTTTGATCCTACTACGCTTGCCCACTGTGATCTTTCGACCCCAGCTGGGGTCATTGGTCATGCCAATTTGCACATGTCCGTTTAAGTGAATTCTATATATAGATGTCTTTACTTCGTTTTAATGGAATAGCTTTACTTTCTTTTAAATGAATGTCTTTACTTTCTTTTTAGGGAATATCTTTACTTCCTTTTAACGGAATCGCTTTACTTTATTTAAAAGGAATAGTTTTACTTTCTTTGAAAGGATTAATTTTACTTTTTTAAAGGAATATTTTGACTTTCTGTTAAAGGAATAGTTTTACTTTCTTTTACAGGAATATATTTAATTTTTTTTAAAGGAAAGTCTTCACTTTCTTTTACAGGAATATATTTAATTTCTTTTAAAGGAAAGTCTTTACTTTCATTTAAAGGAATGACTTGACTTTCTTTTAAAGGAGTGTCTTTACTTTCTTTTAAAGGAATGTCTTTAATTTCATTTAAAGGAATGTCTTCACCTTCTTTTAAAGGAATGTCTTCACCTTCTTTTATAGGAATGTCTTTAGATTCATTTAATTGAATGTCTTTACTTTCGTTTAGAGGAATGTCTTTACTTTCTTTAAAGGAATGTCTTACTTTATTTTAAAGGAATAACTTGACTTTCTTTTAACGGAATAGCTTTACTTTCATTTAAAGGAATGTCTTTACTTTCTTTTAATGAAAGGAATTTCTTTACTTTCTTTTTTAAAATGTCTTTAATTTGTTTTTTAAAAATGTCTTTAATTTCTTTTAAAGGAATGTCTGTATTTTCTTTTAAATGAATGTCTTTACTTTATTTTAAATGAATATTTTTACTTTTTTAAAGGAATGTCTTTACTTTCTTACTCCTTATAAAAGAGGGAATCTTCCGCTCCTAACAGTGTAGGCTACCACCCGTTACATGCAAGGGGCCACAACCAGTGTAATACTTGACTGCTCCCCCTCCTCCCGCTACTACGCTGGTAGATTCTCTCACTGTCTCGCTCGCACTTTCACGGCAGCAATTTTTTCTTTCCAAAACATATGTATTAATCTCGGTTTCACTTAACTGATTTTGAGCAAACTGAAATTTTCTATATGCTGTCCTCTCTTCTTATGTAATTGAATTGTTTCTTCATGAACTCGAATTTTTTGTATGAAATTGAACTCTACTTGATGCTATCGCGTTTTATTATGAAATTTATATTTTATTAATGCTGCCATATTATCTTGGGAAATTGAACTTTTCTTTATGCTAACGCCTAATTTCATGAACATGAACATCCGTAAAAAAAACCCAAGTGTTTGCCCCAATCCCATATTTTATTTACCTGGACGTCTCGTATTCTTGGACTGGTCTGGTATTTCCCCGTCATATAAGGACTTGAAGTAGTAGTCAAAGCTGTGGTGTCTGCCTGGTTTCTTGCCCCACGAAGTCATAAACACTTGGGTTCCCAAAACTGGGATTTTTTCCTGTCCCTGGTTTACATCGAGTTCCTCTGTACACCCTAAAATGGCCGATTCTTGTAGACAAATACATTCGCCCGTGAGGCTCAGGCAGTGCTCCGTTCTCTGCCAGTTGCATTGGCACGACATGGTGCACAACTCCTGGCCGTAATTGTGCTCCGGACATTCTGCCGGGACAGAGATGGGGTGTCAACGTTTGATTTATGTCTACGTCAGTTATAGACATGTTATATACATGTTTGATTTATATATAGGTCAGTTAAAGACAAGTGTGATTCAATATCTACGCCAGCTATAGACATGTTTGATTTATATCTAGGTAAGTTATAGACATGTTTGATTTATATCTAGGTAAGTTATAGACATGTTTGATTTATATCTAGGTAAGTTATAGACATGTTTGATTTATATCTAGGTAAGTTATAGACATGTTTGATTTATATCTAGGTAAGTTATAGACATGTTTGATTTATATCTAGGTAAGTTATAGACATGTTTGATTTATATCTAGGTAAGTTATAGTTATAGACATGTTTGATTATATCTAGGTAAGTTATAGTTATAGACATGTTTGATTTATATCTACGTCAGTTCTAGACATGTTTGATTTATAGCTACGTCAGTTCTAGACATGTTTGATTTATATCTAGGTAAGTTATAGTTATAGACATGTTTGATTTATAGCTACGTCAGTTCTAGACATGTTTGATTTATATCTAGGTAAGTTATAGACATGTTTGATTTATATCTAGGTAAGTTATAGACATGTTTGATTATATCTAGGTAAGTTATAGTTATAGACATGTTTGATTATATCTAGGTAAGTTATAGTTATAGACATGTTTGATTATATCTAGGTAAGTTATAGTTATAGACATGTTTGATTATATCTAGGTAAGTTATAGTTATAGACATGTTTGATTTATAGCTACGTCAGTTCTAGACATGTTATAGACATGTTTGATTTATAGCTACGTCAGTTCTAGACATGTTATAGACATGTTTGATTTATATCTAGGTAAGTTATAGTTATAGACATGTTTGATTTATATCTAGGTAAGTTATAGTTATAGACATGTTTGATTATATCTAGGTAAGTTATAGTTATAGACATGTTTGATTATATCTAGGTAAGTTATAGTTATAGACATGTTTGATTATATCTAGGTAAGTTATAGTTATAGACATGTTTGATTTATAGCTACGTCGGTTCTAGACATGTTATAGACATGTTTGATTTATAGCTACGTCAGTTCTAGACATGTTATAGACATGTTTGATTTATAGCTACGTCAGTTCTAGACATGTTATAGACATGTTTGATTTATATCTAGGTAAGTTATAGTTATAGACATGTTTGATTTATATCTAGGTAAGTTATAGTTATAGACATGTTTGATTTATAGCTACGTCAGTTCTAGACATGTTATAGACATGTTTGATATATAGCTACGTCAGTTCTAGACATGTTATAGACATGTTTGATTTATATCTAGGTAAGTTATAGTTATAGACATGTTTGATTTATAGCTACGTCAGTTCTAGACATGTTATAGACATGTTTGATTATATCTAGGTAAGTTATAGTTATAGACATGTTTGATATATAGCTACGTCAGTTCTAGACATGTTATAGACATGTTTGATTTATATCTAGGTAAGTTATAGTTATAGACATGTTTGATTTATAGCTACGTCAGTTCTAGACATGTTATAGACATGTTTGATTTATAGCTACGTCAGTTCTAGACATGTTATAGACATGTTTGATTTATAGCTACGTCAGTTCTAGACATGTTATAGACATGTTTGATTTATAGCTACGTCAGTTCTAGACATGTTATAGGCATGTTTGATTTATAGCTACGTCAGTTCTAGACATGTTATAGACATGTTTGATTTATAGCTACGTCAGTTCTAGACATGTTATAGACATGTTTGATTTATAGCTACGTCAGTTCTAGACATGCTATAGACATGTTTGATTTATAGCTACGTCAGTTCTAGACATGTTATAGACATTTTTGATTTATAGCTACGTCAGTTCTAGACATGTTATAGACATGTTTGATTTATAGCTACGTCAGTTCTAGACATGTTATAGGCATGTTTGATTTATGACTACGTTAGTTAAAGACAAGTTTACGCTATTTCCTCCATGGAGGGAACAAATTGATCACATTCAAGATGATTGAGCCTTATATAAATTATTTCTTTTTGAAAATTTCGTATTTATTAATGAGGAATCAGCTCCACTGCCCCATTATGTTTAAATATTTAATATTAAAGTTGTATGGATTTTAATAAGAGATTTTCAGAGCCACCATATTACTACAGTTTCCCTGACTATTTCGCCTGGGGCGCATTTTTTCTTTCGCATTACCCTTACAGGTGCCAGCTTTACAGTTGCTGCTCTCTTATGGCTCTATGTGTATTCTATCGATTCTAAATGTATTTATTATTACACGCTTTTATTTAACTCAGACTGTTTGTATGTTGTATTCTTCAAATCTTGTACCGTAAAATTAAACCACTTCTGATGGTCCTAGAGATCTAAAATTTTTTACCATAGCTAGATCTTGGATGAAAATGCATTGTATCAAACTTTCAGATCGATCGATTGTACCGTAATTAAATTAATGCATTAAAAAAAATTAGTTTATCGCTATATAACATGTGTACAATTTCAAATCTTGTAACGTAAAATTTAACAGCTTCTGGTGGTCCTAGAGATCTCAAAATTTTACCACAGATAGATCTTAGATGACAATGCATTGTATTCAAATTTCAGATCGATCGAATGTATCGCAATCAAATTGATGCATTTTTAAAATGTAGTTTATCGCTATATAGCATGTGCAAAATTTCAAATTTTCCAAAGTAAAATTAAACCACTTCTGATGATCCTAGAGATCTAGGCTCTAGGATTGTTTCAAAATTTCAGATAGATCGAATTAAATTCACGAATTTGTTTAGTTTATCTCTATATAGCATCTACTGATTAAATTGAATCGATAAGGTCAAAAAAGCGATTAAAAAAATTTTTAGACTAAAAAGTAGAAAATAAAATACTCAAAACAATCTTTTTTTTAAAAAGTACACGCTTTTATTTACACATAGAAAGTGCAATAAAAAGAAGAAAATAAAATTTTCTATTATTACAGGTGAAATCCGTGAACCTATCCACTGTACATATACATGCTACTAAGTATTTTTATTTTAAAGTATTTTATTTATTTATTAAAGCAGATGATGAAACTATTCTCAGCGTATTAGTAATTTTTACCGTAATGGATATTATTTTCATCACACGTCGACCTACTGTGTTCCCAATACGAGGCATCCACCACTAAGGTCTGGCATACAATGTTCCCAACACGAGCCATCCAGTTCTAAGGTCAGACCTACCATGTTCCCAATACGAGCCATCCAATGCTAAGGTCTGACCTACCATGTTCCCAATACGAGCCATCCAATACTAAGGTCAGACCTACCATGTTCCCAATACGAGCCATCCAATACTAAGGTCAGACCTACCATGTTCCCAATACCAGACATCCAATACTAAGGTCAGACCTACCATGTTCCCAATACGAGCCATCCAACACTAAGGTCCGGTCTGCCGTGACAGGTGTGTATGTGATCATCATCTCACTCCAAGATGACCGGATGTATCGCACTGTGGTAGACTTGGGTCCACAAAACAACGCAAGAATCGGGGAGCTTGCAGTCGGCCCGTCGTAAAATGTAAGCCTCTCCCCACATTTGCCTTCTTCCGGTGTGGACATTAGCAGACTGTCGATCCTGATAGAGAACATTTTATTGACGTGTATGCAGCACGTCTGGTTGTGGTGTTTCAAACGTTTAATGGGTTATTCATAGAAATATGAGTGGAAACGTTTTTGGCAGTGCTGCCATCTTTAGTAAATGATTTGATACTTCTCTGATGTGTAACCTTATTTTCGCTCAAATGACCTTTACCTCAAAAGAATGACCTACTTGAGCATTAGTAAATCATTAAATCTAGAAATCAGAAGCATATTTATAATAACGACTTTGAGGTTAAAAAAAAATATTATTTTTTTAAAAAATCACCACCAAAAGAACACATTTACCTCAGTGTGACCATATTTACCTCGGTGTTAACATATTTACCTCAGTGTGACCATATTTACCTCGGTGTTAACATATTTACCTCGGTGTGACCATGTTTACCTCAGTGTGACGAGATTTGTCCAATTACCTTCATGGGATGTTAAATTGAAGACCTAAAGTGATCACCTAAACATTTTGACGCAATTCAATTAACCTAAGATATGATGGCTTGGTCCGATTACGTTAATTTTATGACTTGGTCCGATTACGTTATTGGATGACTTGGTCCGATTACGTTAATTGGATGACTTGGTCCGATTACGTTAATTGGATGACTTGGTCCGACTACGTTAATTGGATGACTTGGTCCGATTACGTTAATTGGATGGCTTGGTCCGATTACGTTAATTGGATGAATTGGTCCAAATACGTTAATTGGATGACTTGGTCCGATTACGTTAATTGGATGGCTTGGTCCGATTACGTTAATTGGATGAATTGGTCCAAATACGTTAATTGGATGACTTGGTCCGATTACGTTAATTGGATGACTTGGTCCGATTACGTTAATTGGATGACTTGGTCCGATTACGTTAATTGTATGACTTTGTCCGATTACGTTAATTGGATGACTTG
>CALYLW010003042.1:0-19209 GCA_944989445.1 Ampullaceana balthica | reverse complement strand
CACAAATGAAAACTGTGATTAGTACAATTCCAAAAATATTTGAACACATCAATTTAGCTGAGGAGCAGGCAAAGGATGATGGACTAAATAAACTATGGCAAAAAGCTAAAAGTCAGAGGGTGGAAAGCACCAAACAAGGAATAATAACGTTTGAAATAAACAATAATATACTATACAGGATATTTATTTCTAAAATAGAAAACAGTGTTGAAAAAAATTGGTGATTCCGAAACCATACCGACGATTAGTCTTAGAAACGACTCATACAACATCATTAGCCGGACACATGTCAGTCAGAAGAACCAAATACAGAATTTTTACAGTCCCAAATACAGTCCCCTGACATAACAGCTCCGGTCAAAACGGCCCCAGACTTATAGATGCTAAATGGACTAAAAATACATTCTAGTGTTATGATGGTATCTTTATTCAGTGTCAGGGTTAGTTCACAGTTAACATTATTATATAGCAACAACACAAGAAACAATTTAATAATTGTTTAATCTAATTGTTATCAATCCTCAACTGTTTGTTCAGTAGAAATAATATAATAAAATCGCAAGAAATAATGTTACGATTTGACCACTTTCATAAAAGGTTGACTAAAGTTGTCATTTAACAGAAATTAAATTGATTTATTTAATTTAAACAAAATGTTTACTAAGAGGGCATGTCAGTGTTCACAAAGATTCCCTCACAACGAATTTTCACTCAACATCAAACGATTGATATATTCCTCTCAGGAAATTACATTCATAATCGTTCCATCTCCTGTTACTATAGCTTCGAATCGACGGGTCAGCTGCTTAATTTCTTTTCGACCCATTTACGCTATATTATCTGAGTAGACAGAGACACTACTCGTGTGTATTGCTATAAGTCGTAACATAAAATCCCCGCTTACATTTTGTGGCTCTCCATTAATTGGTTTTAATTTAGTTTATCATTTTGTAGCGTTCTAAGATGTCTTATATTGTAATGAACTGTCCTTTATGTTGTTATTATGGTATGAATGGTTATTTAATTATTATATGTATGGTATGATCTCAATGTAAAGCGCTGTGAGCCTGGTTCCCTACTGGAATATAGCGCTATATAAATTATCAATTATTAATATTATTATTATATTTAATGTAAGTAAAATAATTAGGATAATATCCATACATAATGTACCTCATAATAGTGGGGTATTTATTTCATTACATATGTCAGAAGAATCATTTCAATGACATCCGACTGTTTGTATTTAATAAACTATCCTAAACCAACTTGTAAATCACTATTGTGTCTTTTAATTTATGCAGTCTACGTAAGCTGTCAACTCTTGTTAGTGTTTCTTTTTAATAGTTACTTTTGTGAAATATCTTAGAAAATACAACCGTGAAATGTTCAACATGAAATGTACAACATAAAATATACAACATAAAATGTACAACATGAAATGTACAACATAAAATGTACAACATAAAATGTACAACATAAAATGTACAACATGAAATGTACAACATGAAATGTACAACATAAAATGTACAACATAAAATGTACAACATAAAATGTACAACATAAAATGTACTAACAAATTAACGTTTTCAAATAACTATTCACAAATACACACGTGCAATAAAATATACTTTAACAATAAAATGGAGTAACAGGCATACTATGGAGAGAACACGTTATGTTTACAAAATAATTTTATCGTTTGCGGTATATGCATATTGCGTGTTTCCCGTAAATGACGCACTACAAAGCACCGGTGCTGATTTATTTATCATTAGTTTGTGTTGACAAAACAGAAAAAGAAAAAAAAATTAATGTGAAAATATTAATTTATATTTTAAGAATCCAGTAATATGTAATTTAAAAGTAATTTATATCTAAGAAACATAACATAAATATTGTGTGTTTTGTAAATGTTTCATTGAATGTAGAATTAAAAATCGCATTGAAAAAAAAGTTTTATAAAAAAATGATCAATCTTAAAAATCGAATTTTTTTTTAAAACCCATGAAATTTCGTTCATTTCTAAAATATATATGTATATATGTTTTTATTTCAATCATACCGAGTATTACTTTACGACGGACAGAGAGAGAGAGAGAGAGAGAGAGAGAGAGAGAGAGAGAGAGAGAGTAGCGAGTATACAGCATTTTGTGTAAACAGTTTCTATACAATATCTTCAATATTCTGGTAATTGATAGAGTTGTAATAAAATACCTACAGTTTCCGCTATATTTTAAATAAAATGAAATTATGTCTCAAAATAGTAAAAAGTTGTTACCAAAAAAATAACAGGAACATATAAATATTAGGGTGGCAGAAAATAACGACTAATTAATCGATTAACCCTAAATAAAATTATATGGATTAAAATTAATTTGATCGATTTGAAATTCTATACTAAAATATAAGAATATATTTCTGAACAATTTTTTCCAATTTATTAATAATTCATATTTCTTGTTTCCTACAAACTTTTTCCTGGTATTATTATTATTCCTTTAGAAATGTATACACAAACAAAATGGTTATTCTTCCTTATTTCTTATATCTCACATAGCAGAACGAATTTGCAGTTTTAAGTCATAAAATTTGAGAGCATGGAATTACCGCGATATAACCGATTTCGCGAAAAATGAATCGCGTCATAACGGGATCTATATATCCGTTAAACAAATATAATTAATCGAAATTAATCGATAATTTTTTTTACTGATTTATCGAACACATTTCTTAAAATCAGTGCCAGTCCTATTAAATATATATCAAAATGCGCATATTGAAAAGATATCTTTGGTATGATCTTGCTTCTAGTAAGGGGTAAATGTTGCACAATAGACAAAGAAGCAAGAAAAACAATGAATGCAGTAGAAATGTGGTTTAGAAGAAGCTTTTTGACTTTGACATGAAAGGAAAAGAAAAATAAAATACTGGGTTGTTAAGAACAGCATGTGCTCCAAGATCAATCATAAAAAGTAGATAGATCACACACAAAGTATATCCTTGTTAAAAAGAAAATTAGAATAGAAAGCGTATTTTATGTAGAAGGAGATATTGTAGGTGAAACAGATGAAGACAGAAAATAGCATACTTTGAGAACCTGACTGAATGGTCAACAAACAAAGGTGTAAGCAATAACGTCTTGAAACAGATAACAACAGAGAGAAATAGAAGGTCATGTTAGACAATGTCTTTCCAAACCTGACACCTCATAGTAATCATATCAAAGAAGAATATATTTTCCAGTCTGTAAAAACAAGACCACTCATTTTTAATGACGCCATAAAACTATATAATTTGCAATTGTCACGCAAGTCAGTCAGTCTGTCCTGAAGCTACTAATTTTAGAAAGCAGGGAAAACCAAATTACTTCACCAAAGCATCAAAAGGTGTGCAAATTAAATATGCGCTGTCAAAATATATTATATGAAGTCATTGTTTTCGCTCATATTTTAATTTTGGAAAAGGGATCAATGTAAAAAGAGGACTTGATGATGGTTAATTATAAATTTAAAATAAATAACCCCTATTATAAAATACTTTGTGTACATTGCAGAAAGTTTAATATTTCGTATTTATCAAACAAGGACTAGTAAGTTGGGCTTTTGAAAAAGGTCGGCGCCGTGGGCGCTCTAAAAAAAAGTGCATTGTTTTAATCAAATAAATAGATTTCAGCTGAAAGCTTTTGTCATTTTTGACGGGTGTACGCTAGTGTTATCATATTAGACGTGCATTAAAATAATTTGTCAGCGCTGCACGAAATAACACCGATTTTATTGTAATTTTTGAGACAATTTAAGTGCAATATAAATTTTAAAAATAAAAATTATACTTTTTAAAAATGATTATGTAAATGTAATTAAAAGTTATATGAGACAATTTACTCATAAGCAGTGTTAGCAATTTTTTAATTTTTATTTTTTCTAAAATAATTGTATAATTTCAATATTATGTAAAACAAAATCAAGTTTTAATTTTGAATTTAATTACATTTTTTGAAAACTACGAAAATAAAACTTGTTATTTAATATTAATATCTGACAACGTTGGATTCTGTGTTATGAAGTCTTTGCGCTATTTTCTGTACAAGTTCATGCCACTTGATTTCGATCTCTAACAGAGATACAATGCAAATGTATTGTTAACATTGTTACCAGCGCTAGGTTTCTCAACCTAGATCTAGGGCAGGGGTTCCTAACCAGTGGTGCATGCACCCCCAAGGGGTGCATGAGCAGGTTCCAGGGGGTGCATGAACCATTCAGAGAAGAAAAAAAAAGAAAAAGAGGAAGGAAAAAAGAAAGAAAAACTGATAATCTGTAAACCATTAGCAAGGCATACCGCGTTAAAGGGCGCCCATATACAACCTTTTTGATAGTTATATACTCGTTCGCGCATCGTTCTGAGCATGTCATAAATTGACGGAAAAACTTTTTCGCAAAATGAACGGTTCGCTCTACATGTTCCTTGGAATTTCTTGTTTTACGCCACAGTTTTCTAAAAATAATTTAATTTTGTCGTACAATATGTCAGATTAATGGCTTCCGGTGACCCTCTTAATGTTTTGAGCGGATGTAAACGTTGGGATTTTTTTCCTTCACTTTTATTGCTCGGTACGCTGCAAAAGGTTTTAAAAACGTTAATTCTAAGCCAATATTTGACATTGAAACTTAAAATATTCAGTTGAGCATCCAATGCCGGTCATTAAAAACATCAACTTCGTCAGTTAAAATTTTGCCTGTGACTGGTACGACTTTCCAATTGTCATCACCCCCTCAAAATCGTTAACAAATAAAAATTTTAAAGAGAGAGAGAGAGAGATGGAACACAAAAGCTTCAGTGCTTCCTCTGTGGAAAAATCCTGTGCAATGACAACATGAAGTCCATTAGACTCCGAGAGCACTTGGGGAAAGTCCATCCATCCAATTCCAAGGACAGTGTTGAGGTCTTCAAGCAGAAGAGAGCTCGCTTCTTGACCTCAGGTACCTTGCCCAAGCTTGGATTTTCTTTGTCACAGAAACCTGCACTGGAGGCATCATTCAAGGTTGCATATCTTATTGCAAAGAACAAGAAGCACCACACCATTGGAGAAACTTTGGTTTAGCCTTGTGCTCTGGAGATGGTGGAACTGATGTGTGGTCACCAGCAGAGGAAGCAGGTTGAGAAAGTCCCTTAGTCCAAAGACACTATTAATTCCAGGATTAGTGACAGGGCTGCAGACATTCTGGATAAAGTCTTGTGCGAGATGAGAAGCAGTCCTTTTCCATTTAGCATGCAGCTGGATGAATCCATTGATGTAGCACAATGCAGTCAGATTCTTATATTTGTGAAATGTGTTCACAGTGGATTGCTGAAGGAGGAATTTCTTTTGTAAGCCACTCCTAGCTACTACCAAAGCTGCTGATGTGCTGCAGCTAGTCAGGGCATTCTTCACTGAAAACCAGTTTGACTGGACTTCAAGAATTTCTTCAATTTGCACAGATGGTGCTCCCTCCATGCTCGGTAATAAGTCAGGATTTTAAGCACTGGTAAAGAAAGAAGTTCCAGATATTGTCATTACACACTGTATCATTCATCGTCATGCCCTGGCATGCAAAACGCTTTACCTCCGACCTTGAAGTCAGTTCTTTCTACTGCAGTCCAAGTTGTAAATTTTTTCCGCTCACATGCCTTAAACCACCGCCTCTTCAAGTTATTATATCAGGAGGTGAGCTCTGAGCATGAAGTTCTGCTCTAACACACTGAGGTGCGCTGGTTGTCCAGGGGTACGGATACTTTCTCGGTTAGTAGAACTGAGAGTGGAGCTTGCCATTTTCTTGCGAGAAAAAGAGAGTTACCTTGCTGAAAAGTTTGACTGTCCAAATTTCATTCATTACTTGGAATACCTGGGTGACATCTTCACCATCTTGAATGAGTTAAACACATCTCTCCAAGGACCTGCTGTGACTGTAATGGATGCTACTGAAAGATTGCAAGCCTTCCTTAACAAACTGCCACTATTCCAACGATGACTAGAAAAGTCCAACTTGGCCAACTTTCCACTTTTGGATGAAGTTGTAATATCTGGTGCAGAAGGAAGCACTGAGGGATCACTACCTGACACCTTTGATGGGTGAATCTGTCAAGATATTGCTAGGAAAGACTTTTGGATTCGCAATCCTTTTCTCTGTGACTTGGACAACATTGATGACAGTGACCTTGCTAAAGATGACATGAATTTGAGAACCAGAGAAGTACTGAGGAGTGCCTTCAGTTGCAACACCTTGATTGAATTTTGGTGCGCTCAGCTAGATTCCTACCCACAACTAGCCAAGAGGGCAGTACTGACTCTCCTTCCATTTGCCACAACCTCTGTGAAGCAGGATTATCCACACCTTTGACGATTAAAACCAAGGAAAGGAATAAGTTGAATGCAGAGGATGACACGAGAGTTGCTTTGTCCAACATAGTCCCCAGATTTAAATCACTGATTGAACATAAGAAGCAGCAGATATCTCACTAAATTCCCTGTTTCTTATTGTCAAAACTGTTTTGTTCCTTAAATAAACATAGTTTATAATGTATTTTGTGCAAGTTTCACGAGGGGGTGCATGAACTCTTTTGGGCATCTGAAGGGGTGCATGGACCCCAAAAGGTTAAGAACCACTGATCTAGGGTTATTTCGACCTTTTCTAGTTGTTTTCTTTCCAAAATAGCCATAATGTAAGGGTTTCTTTAAAAGTCAGTAAATGATATTCAAGTACAACAATTAATAAATATTTGCAATTAATATCCTAAATAAATTCGATTTATCAAAATTAAGCATTAGGTGGCAACAGTTTTTTCACCCGCTCTGTCATGTTATATTATGATATATATAGCTCTACCCCACAGAATTAGAAAGATGGCGCTGCTGCGGTGCTATCTGTCTAAAGAAATCTGGTACAAAGTAAAACAGCTCGAATGAGCCAACATATTCAATTTTATTAGACCTCATCACAAACTTAACAGCTTTACCATTTTCTTCTGTCTGCGTTGAGAGAATATTCTCTCAAGTATTCATGGTATAAACCAAAGATAATCTAATACAACCCTCAGATAGACATAGTTATAAAAACACTTTTCCTATTCCGTATGCAACAACAAACAAAACTCAAATAAAAATGAAAGACTAGACATAAACAATGGATAAAAGTAGGTCTCAGTAATATTCTGTATAAAAGGAGCATCTGTAATAGATAAAATAAGAATGATGCCAAGAATGCTGATAAGATTGCCAATACGATTTATAAGGAAGATGAAATAAGTGATAAATAAATGCAAATGTAATTATATTTTACAAATAGTTATGTACAACAGACTAATACCATAAATGACGGCACGCTTCTAAAAAAAGGGGGATCACACTTTAGTGAGATGTGTGACAAGGGGATGGAGGTGTTTTAAGAACTGTGACGTCACATAAAAAAATGCATAACTTTAAATGAAAACTCCACTTAAATATTTGAATGCTTACAATAAATATAGTTAATGACGTTTTAAATGGCCCTGCGCGAGTTACGATATTAGAATGCAGTCTTACAATAAATACATACTTAAATAACGTAAAATTGATTTTAAAAAATGGTAGATTTTTAAGTAGGAAATGCGGCTTTTTTATTTTTTATTTTATTTTATTTATTTATTTTATTTTTTTGGGTGAGGGGGTGGGGAGGCTTTGTGACGTCATATTTGTTTATTTTTAGCGTGTCTAGGTTTTTTCTTTCGGATCTTGGTTTTTTGCCGATTTTTGCCCCCCCCCCTCGTCACGCGTCGTCACAAAAAGTTAGAAACCCCCCTCTAAACATACGTCACAAAGCTTTGACCCCCCCCTTCAAAAAAAAACAACAACAAACAACACCATATTTTCTATTTCAAAATAAGTAGGTTTCAAATCACTTTTATTGTCTTTTAAGTATTTATTATTTATTTAGCGAAGGTCTACATTGTAATATCGTAACCCACGTGAAGCATTTTTTTCAAAACGTTTAACCGGCCTTCAGAAAACGAACTGTGTTAACATCCTTAGATTATCTATTATTTTAATGCATACAAATTAAACATTGACTATTAATCATTACTGTTAACGTCTTTGTTTAGAAAAAAAATATTTTAAAATAACATTTTTAAAATGTATTTTTTAAAAAATCCCTCAATTGACTGACGGGCATCCCGTAAGAAAGAGGTCGGCGAACAGGGGTAAATAACCTCATCTGGGGTCAAAAGGGAATTCTTGGTGGTAATGCAGACTCATTTGGGACATCCACTACAACTACAATCCACTAGATATATTAAGATACGTCATGTGTACGTGAACGCTTGGAACATATGCCCATTATTGAACCGGTTCCTTCCAGAAAATGCATTTTTAAAGAAATTTGACAACTATGTAGATTTCTTACCTACGTACTATACGAAGACACCTAAATCCATCCTACTTTCATTTATATTGACACGAGTGACAATAATCTTAATCCACATGACTGGACTGTATCACGTATCCTCTCTGTGATATTTAAAATTAATGCCTTAAAAACTGAGCTAATAAGAAAAGTTGTTTTGTGCTCCTCTCGAATTGTGATGTCAAGAATTTGATGCATTCAATAAAGTTAATGAATAGTTGACTAATTTTAAATGGGCTCATTTACCATTATATCTAGAACAGTGCTTCTTTTTAGTATGGCGGACCGGCAGGAATTTTTTCCATTGCACCAGGGACCGATGCACTATTTTCCCTGCACTGACAATTTTTTCGGTTCTTTTTTTGAGAACATCTGCGGACCGGCAGCGGATGGCCCAAGGACTGGCACCGGTCCGCGGACCACCACTTTGAGAAACACTGATCTAGAAGACTAGAATGGCCAGGGGTGTTTGACCAAAAAACGTTTTTAATTTTATCAAATAGATTCCCTACCCCCTCCCATTTTTAAGAAAAAGGATATTCCGTGTCGTTTTGACTAAAAATATCTACACATAATCCTATTCAGATCATTTTTAGACTCTTGTCATGCTTGTAAAACTCACCAGTAGCATTTCAGGGGGGGGGGCTAACGACGCTTCCCCCAAATCCCCGAGTTGTGCATGTGAGCAGGACCTAGAGTCTGGGGGTCGGGGGTGGGGGGTAACGCTCACATAAACTTGTATATTTTTGCAAAAAAAATCGACGACTCCTGCCATGAGAGAACCAAACGGAACTGCGGTTACATCACAAATGCTTTGATGTCAACATCAAACGACGCAGTGTAACAATTTCATATGTTATCTTGTGGATTCTCAAATTTAAGGATTATAATTAGATTTAATTTTCGTGTCTTGATAGCTTACACCAACCAGCGTCTGATTTCCTACCGACCGGCACATTGAGAAGCACTGATTAAAAAAAAAGTCATTAATTATATTTTAAGCGACCAAATATTTCAGTGGAAGTTTTATTTAAAGTTACCCTTTTGATGTGACGTCACATTTCTTCAACCCCCCCTCCCTCCCCCTCGTCACGCATCGTCACAAAAGTGTGACCCCCCCCCCTAGGTGCGTGACGTCATTTATGGACGGGCCCCTTATGACATTTGTTAATGTTTATATCGGATGGACATCTGTTTAGAGATTTTGATGACAAATTAACACCCACCTCTAAACTCTCAGACCCAAAGTCAAATATTAACATCCGATTTGAGTATGTAACAACCTTTTTCTATATTATTATTTTTTAAAAAAATTATCATCTTTTAGTTGCTATTGTGTATATCCCTATTGCAATCATTCCTGGACATTTTTGGACAAAGCCTGCCTTTAAAATCGGTTAAGCAAATGAAACATGAAAAACAATTTTAAAGAAAAATAATTGTATCTTTAATTAAAGGTTGACATTTTCAACTGTAACGTGTACTATAGTTTATCCTAATTTTCATATTCTGTAACGTTGCTCTTATCTCAGCGCTGATGTTAATACTTATTTACTAATTATTATTATTATTTGCTAGTTTTTAAAAAAAGATTTATAAAAGAACAAAAACATATTTTTCAGAGAAATGTATTTTACTGGATTTGTTTGATCCATGTATATTTAATACAAAATTGTATTTGTAACCAAAGTGGTTTCTTTGTGTATTTATGCGTCATAAAAATGTGGAGGGGAGGAGATTCAGTTAAATATTATTATGAAAATAAACATGTACAATGAAATATAATATCAACAATATGTGGGTAAAATAAGAATTTCTTTTGTTGACCTGTAAAGAAGAGAAATAATTCTTTTTGTTAAAACACTTTGTGTTATCATCTCGGAGGTCAATAAAATTGTAATTCCGGTCAGCGTCACACCACAAAGCTATTGTTTAGAAGGTGTTATGGAGTGTTTATGCTTTACACTTAATTATTGTTAATCTAATGTTACGCCACTTAACTTCGATCCCTACAATAAGGGACACAATATCAATGAAATGTTGAAGATTTTCCTATTCCGTGATATTCATAGTCACACAAAAAGTTGAATCAAAACCATGTAACTGGTTGATGCTATTTCTAGAATGTAGTTGTTGTAACATATGAGTACATAGAAAATGTGTAAACTTTTTCATTCTACAGTTAAGTGACCCAAAATAATACCTACGTAATTTGTACCATTATTCGCCATGATGGCTCTGGTAATACAAATATGATAGCATATTGTTTTGTTGTCTCATATTTTGTACCAGTCCTTTGCCATGATGGCTCTGGTAATACAAATATGGTAGCTCTGGTAATACAAATATGGTTGCACTTTGTTTTGTTGTCTCATATTTTACTTTAAACTGTATGGTTTTGGTCACAGAGAGAAACTGTTTACTTTACAATAACCATAAAAGTGGATCACGAAAGTTGACTCGCGAAACAGCAAGTATCTTCTTTACGATCTAACGGTAGTTTAAATTATTGTACTCATTTTAAGCGTTGCTTATGCTCTTGGACTTATTTCTATAGTGCAAAACACATGAATTATGTTTTTGTCCTGAAGATTCTAAAAGTCAACTGGCATGTATAGAAGATTGTCCATAAATCAAATTTCCCGTTTACATTCAACATAAAACATAACATTACATCTTAAATGAGATGGTGACATTTATCTATCATTACATCTAGAATAATTATGTTTTTTCCATTGAAACTGTTTCCTCCACGTTTGTAATGTTTCTAACATAGCAATGTTATGTGTATCATGTTGACGTACACACTTTCTAACATAGCAATGTTATGTGTATCATGTTGACGTACAAACTTTCTAACATAGCAATGTTTTGTGTATCATGTTGACGTACAATCTTTCTAACATAGCAATGTTATGTGTATCATGTGTACGTACAAACTTTCTAACATAATTAGTTTAAATTTTAAAGTGTTAGAGATTATAACAGGATAGGGAACTGCTTCATTTAACTCAAACAATTAGTAGATAGACCAAAATCTTACTACCGGGTAGGGAAAATATTTCTTTGTTTACTCACCAATTAATTAATAGACCATCATGTAACTACCAGGTTGTGACCTACGTCATTTACCTTTACCAATTAGAACATAGATCGAAGTCTTAATATCACAGTAGAAAGTTGATTAATTTTAAAAAAAGCACAATAACTAAGGAAGCAAGATTTTTAAAAAAATAAGTTATCAATATACATAATTCCCGTTGTCTGTATGAATGTAATGCTGTTAGGTGGCGCTGCGATCGATTTTGTAATAAAAATAAATAAAATAAATGAAAGTTCTGTATTAGGTTATTTTATAATCTGATGTGTATTTATTTTGAAAACTTCCGTTATTTTTGACGAGTGATACACTAGTATATATATATATATATATATATTAACAAAATCAAAATAAAAGTACAACTTATAATTCTTGCAGATAAAACACTATAATTTTGTGTCATCTAATATTTTATTTTTACTTACTTATAAACTAGAACTGGTGTTACAATACATTACTTTTAAGGCAAATGTATAAACAAACGGAAAGTATGAAATTTTCATGTTTTAATCCATGTGTCACTTTGATCTACAATTATCAGCCTATCTCCTGACAAGACGTTACATTATCATCAGTCTATCTCCTGACAAGACGTGGCATTGCCATGAGTCAATCTCCTGACAAGATGTGACATTGCCATCAGTCTATCTCCTGACAAGACGTGACATCGCCATCAGTCTATCTCCTGACAAGATGTGACATTGCCATCAGTCTATGTCCTGACAAGACGTGACATTGTCATGAGTCCATCTCCTGACAAGACGTGACAATGCCATGAGTCCATTTCCTGACAAATCTGAAAAAGGAAGACTAGATTACGGGAATGCTTGGAATTCATTAAACAAGGCATCCCTAATAATAGGGATCGAAGTCAAGTGGCATGCCACTTGGATGAAAATAGAACGATTTCGAGAAAAATCAGCTAATAAGATCTAGATACCAAAGCACCATAGCTTAAAATGAACAAATAGATTTTATTCATTAAATAAATTTCATGGTTTACGTATATTTTAAAAGAAAATGCGAATTTTAAGATTAAACATATTTTTGTTTCAATGTTTATGTTAGGCTACAATGCGAATTTTCATTTTACATTCAATGAAACATTTACAAAACACAAAATATTCATGCAATTTCTCTTTGATTTAAAATTACATGTTAGTGGATCTTTAAAAATATCAATTATGATTTTCACATTATTTTTTTTTCAGTTTTGTTAACACAAAATCGTGATAAATACATCAGCACCGGTGCTTTGTAGTGCGTCATTTACGGAAACACAATATCAATGCACGTCCAAAACCATTAAATTAATTTGTAAACATACCGCGTTCTCTCTATACATAATATGCCTATTTCTCCATTATAATTATAGCATTTTTTGTAATTCTATATAGTTATTTGAAAACGGTAAATTGTTAGTAAATTTCATGTTGAACATTTCATGGTTGTACTTTTAAAGAAATTTCACAAAAGTAACTATTAAAAGTAACACTAACAAGAGTTGACAACTTACATAGACTACATAAATTAAAAGACACACCAGGGATTTAACCGAGTTTTTATCATAGTCTAATAAATACAAACAGTCTGATGTCATTGAAATAAATCATAATATAAATTACCCCATTCTACCTCAAATATTATTCCACAAGTAAGACTTTTAAGAAACTTCTGACATTTATTTAAGGCAATTTAAACAAAGTTTCCAGACATTTCTTTACAGCAGCGGTTAAACTCACAATGACAGAAGATACAACTACATATCATACTGTCTTATTTAACAACAATGATTCGCTCATGACATTATATCTGATAGAACGACCAATTGAAATTTCCATGAGAGAAAATAATGAAATCTTTCAGAATTGTAGTTTTCTTTTACCACTTAAACTAAAAAGACAAATAGAAAAGTTCTATATTAAACTTATTTTCCGCACGTTGCAAACTTGATGTCAATTAATGAAAGTGACCAAAGAAGTAATAGAAGTATTTATAATGACCGGGTATTTAATTAATTATCCTAGACTAGTACAAATTTATTAAAATGCCCGATATGATGGGTCATTATTTATAATGAACAATAATTATGAATACTGCCAGGAATAATCAAATTGACAGTAAAATAGACATCATTTAGGCTAAACAGAAGTGTTATAGAGTAATAAGTAATTATTAAAGTTGTTACTGTAAGGAAATGTTTGGTAGAGAGTTTAGTACACGGCAGGCAACAATTCTCTTCACCAGCATCAGTTTAACAACATGAAACGTTAAGACAATGTTGGAAGTTGGAAAAAATGAACAAAAAAACTTTTTTAAAAGAATGAGGTCCAGCTGCAGTGAGGTATATAGAATCTCGCATGAAAAAGCAGAAAATAATTTTTAGTCACACACTAAGTAGTCACACAGGGGGGGGGGACTCAGAACTCTAAGTTTTATTGATATTTATTGTGATCGATTGTGGGATTTAATGTGAGATATAAAATTTGATCAACTAACACTAAAGTTCTGAGTCCCATTGTGAAGATTTCGTATGTGTCTCCGTAATGTTTATTTTTAATATTCTTACCAGCTGTGAAAGACTATTAAATATAATTATTATTTTTAATATTCTTTCCAGCTGTGAAGGACTATTAAATATAACGTTTATTATTAATATTCTTACCAGCTGTGAAGGACTATTAAATGCTTATCCTGAAGATCTGAACAATAATTCATATACTGAACTACAACAGTTCCACTCATTTATTCGCCACAAGTTTCGTGCATCAAAATCTGAAAACAACACGATCAGTCATGCAGAATTATACAAGTGACAGCTAGAGACAACATCGAGTGTGCTTTTCCAAATGTAGAAAACGCCTTGCGCATATTTTTAACATTAAAGGTTACGAACTGTTCAAGTGAGCGCATCTTTTTCTCAGTTGAAACGTTCAAACATTCCAAGTAGGCTAGATTCCTTATCTCTGCTGATGATTGAGGCAGAATTGTTGCGCAAAATTAACTTTGAATATGTACTCAAAAACTTTGCCAGCAGATGTAATCTAGAAAAAGAACTTCAATGAGTGATAGTAGTACAAACATTTGTGTTAACAACTGCTTTTCTTTGTTAGTTTTTGGCAAAATATTAAACATAAAAGCTGTCAATTGAGGATCGGGGGCCCTGGGAAAAGGGGGCACCCATGTTTTTTTTATATTTTTGCCAAGGGCACCAAGATGTTTTTATCAGGCTATGGGGCTTTGCTTTTTATTAGTATAGATAGAGGGGCACATTTATAAGTACTGTATATAGAGGGGCACATTTATAAGTATATAGACGGGAACATTTATAAGTATATAGACGGGAACCATCGTGACCCTTTGTTCATTACTTTTAATTGCTAGGGTGAAGGCGTTAATCATATCTGCCAAATATTGGTGGTACTAACTCTAGCGTAGCCACTGTTAAAATGTTTTTGATAAAAGTTAAGCTAAACATTATTTGAGCGACTACACAATAGCGATTGTTTTAAAATAGCGACTACATGACAGCGATTGTTTTAAAATAGCGACTACACAATAGCGATTGTTTTAAAATAGCGACCACACAATAGCGATTGCTTTAAAATAGCGACCACACAATACCGATTGTTTTAAAATAGCGACCACACAATACCGATTGTTTTAAAATAGCGCCCACACACTAGCGATTGCTTTAAAATAGCAACTACACAATAGCGATTGTTTTAAAATAGCGACCACACAATACCGATTGTTTTAAAATAGCGACCACACAATAGCGATTGTTTAAAATAGCAACCACACAATAGCGATTGCCTTAAAATAGCAACTAAACAATAGCGATTGCTTTAAAATAGCGACCACACAATAGCGATTGTTTAAAATAGCGACCACACAATAGCGATTGTTTTAAAATAGCGACCACACAATAGCGATTGTTTTAAAATAGCGACCACACAATAGCGATTGCTTTAAAATAGCGACCACACAATAGCGATTGTTTTAAAATAGCGACCACACAATAGCGATTGCTTTAAAATAGCGACCAAACAATACCGATTGTTTTAAAATAGCGACCACACAATACCGATTGTTTTAAAATAGCGACCACACAATAGCGATTGCTTTAAAATAGCAACTACACAATAGCGATTGTTTTAAAATAGCGACCACACAATACCGATTGTTTTAAAATAGCGACCACACAATAGCGATTGTTTAAAATAGCGACCACACAATAGCGATTGCCTTAAAATAGCAACTACACAATAGCGATTGCTTTAAAATAGCGACCACACAATACCGATTGTTTTAAAATAGCGACCACACAATAGCGATTGTTTTAAAATAGCAACTACACAATAGCGATTGCTTTAAAATAGCGACCACACAATAGCGCTTGTTTAAAATAGCGACCACACAATAGCGATTGTTTTAAAATAGCGACCACACAATAGCGATTGTTTAAAATAGCGACCACACAATACCGATTGATTTAAAGAACGATTGTCACAACAGCGATATTACGACATCGTTATTCTGTCCAACCGTTCACCTAAAATGTAAGCCAAAATTCTTTACCAAAAATTTTAAAGGGGAGCTCGAAGATAGCATAAAGTATTGTTTAAAATTCATCTACTCACTTTTTGCAGCTCTATAAATACCCACATTACATTGGTGTGTACTGTAATAAATGGGTTCCATTTAGTTGATATTTTAGGTTGGTACATATCATGTTAACAAAATAGTAAGATGTGTAGGGCGTAGGGTTTATTTCAATTTACTTTCTATGTTGTCAAATGATGATATTGGGAATTGATTTTTTTTAACGTAAGCAATGCACCACCAAGGACCAGACTTTGTATTTAGTATGAAATAATTTAATTTGTTCTTTACATAACTACTTTGGGCGAGTAAAGAGAGGAATTTTTTCATAAAAACATCTTAATTAATTTAGAATTATACATTTCTATGACTCCAGATGTCAATGTTACTCAGTTTTTTGTATGAACGTAACATAAAAAAAAATTACAGAAACTTAAAATTCAAAAGGCAAATTAGAATTTAAAATATTATTTATTTCAAATTTAAAACAAACTATAAAATGTATATATATATATGTTAGCATATATGCTTACTTTACTGTTTGAGGAACGGACACAATGACATCCGTTTAAACCAGTCTATTTTATTCAAGTGCTAGGCCACTTGATCTCGAGAGATACAATGTCAATTACATGTTAGGATTCTCCTACCACAAATAAAGCCTTAGTCAGATTAAAACACAATTATTTCTATGGTCTATAGCATAATTCGTAAACATTACTAATGTATATTTATTACTAGTTTATTATAAACTTATCCTTGTTGTCTACAAGAGTGAATACTTATTGTTTTACATAAAATGGTTATACGTCAGTTTGGAAGAATGCTAAACAACGAACATGTCGTTAGTATACACGGAAAGCAGAACTAATGGAAGTTTGATTATAAATTTTTAAAAAAAATACATTTTGTCTTTTATTGTTCGATGAGAAGATAAATCATGCCTTTTTTATCACCAAGAATTTTAGTCAATTGTTCTTGTAGTCTGAAACACTTAATATATATATATATTATATATATATATATATATATATATATATATATATATATATATATAATAAATCAAATATTTGTATTATCCATATATAAATAATCAAATTTTCAAAATATTTCTTCTGTCTCTTGTGCTATTAACACCTCTTTAAAGTTATTCTCCCCCCCCTCAAATGCACCTGTGGTCATCGCCGCCCACCTGGATCACTGCAGCGCCCACCACTGTACTAAGCCATCAAGGGAAACCATACATGTAGTCAGACATGAAGTAGTGACAGGATATTGTTCTAATCGAACTAAATTTATTCTGGTGGTAAGAGAATCCTAGCAATTCATTGAAATGTTATCCCTTATTAAAGAGATCGAAGTCAAGTGGCGTGCCACTTACATAGAAATAGTCAACAATAATCATTATAGACCCATATGTGTGAATCAATTACGCGAAGAAATACATGACGGTTAAAGTTTTACATTTATAGTTTTCTAAATTTGATGTCGCTAGGATTCTGAAAATGTATTTTTCCTTCGAATTAAATATTTTTATTAATCATTCTTAGTTACATGCAATACAAAGTGTAAGCAATACAAAGTGTAAGCAATACATATAAGTTATACTATGTGGCATAGACTTGTGAATTGCAATTTAAAGGAAGTTAAAGAAAAAAAATTGATCATCTCATTAAACTTGTCGCTTAAATTGTCTCAATTATAATCTCATTTCAAGGAGGTCGAACGTGGTGCTTTTTAGTGCAGCGTTCATGGGGAAATTCAATTTAATTGCACGTTAGATATGACAAAAGAAAATCTCATAATATGTAAATTTTCAATTTTATATTTATGTCAGTACAAACTTTGGTCAATAATTTGTATTCCATTAATGTATGATGATCGTTGGTTTTATGTAATGTGTGATGATCGTTGTTTTTCTTTAATTTATAATTATAGTTGTTTTTATTTAATGTCTTATGATCGTTGTTTTTATTTAATGTCTGATTATTGTATTTTTTATTTAATGTCTGATGATCGTTGTTGTCTAATGTATTATAGAATTTACCGACTAAAAAATCTTTATTATCATGCAAAACAATCAAACTGACAGACAACGCTAACAATCAGGCAACTCGAACATACATGCAACACTAACTATCAAACAAATCTAACAAACTGAGAGACAACACTTACAATCAGACAGCTCTTACAGGCAGACAGACAAAACTAACAAACAGACAACATTTACATACAGACAATGCTAACACTCAGACGTCTAGGAAACACAAACAACAAACTTCTCTAACAGATGACAAACTTAACAATGGTTCCAATCTTATAGACCGACAACACTGACAATAGGACAACATTTACAAAGTGACAAACAGCACAAAACATCAGACAAATCTAACAGACAGAAAGCCTTAACAATCTTACCTGTCTTACAATCTGACAGACAGATAACACTAACAGACAGACAACAATAATAACCAGACTACTCTCAAAGGCAATCTGACAACACTAACTTATCCATTGGTTCCTGACATGAAACCGAGAATTGATAACAGACAAAGCTGGCCCCTATCACCCCAACTATAACATTTGTTTAAAGTTAAATTAAGTTTATACTGAAGTATTGTACATATCAATACATATCCTGTTACATTTGTTTTAATTCAATATATAACTTTTACTTTTGTTTTTGAACCCGACCGACCGACAACGACAGACAAACAAGACACTGAAGTTAATATAAGGGATTTAAGGGATTTTATTATACAACTCGTAGAAACAAAGTGTTTGACTATAAATCTCTTATATATGAGACATATAAACATTATTTATTAATGTTCAATATAATACGCACCGCGCGACAAACATTTATGGTCATCGATGGCTGGGGTGAAATGCAGTGAACCGTGGAGGTCAACTATAGCAGACTGCTTCATAGCGATACATAGAGATAAACTTAAAATTAATTAATTTAATTACGGTACTTTTGATATATCTGAAATTTTGATACAATGCATTGTTAGGTGACAAATTTTCAGCTCGATAGGATCACGGGAAGTGGGTCATTTGTTACTTTTATTTTTCCGCCCGCCC
>CALYLW010003041.1:0-19238 GCA_944989445.1 Ampullaceana balthica | reverse complement strand
AGTTAATATTTTGTGATTTTATTTTCAGTATTTAAATTCTTGGCACATTTTCACAATGCTTATAATTTAATGAATACTGACATTAGTAATTGATAGTTTTACTGATCGAATATTGCAGGCTGCTATTTTAAGATACAATGGTGCAGAGTCTGACAAACCGGAAGGGGAAGCTACCTTTAAAAATACTATAGAGTCCAAGACTGATAGGGTAAGTTGATTTTAACATAGAATCATTTTCTGAGGGGGTAAGTTTGTAGGTATCTGCCACTGGTAATCTCTGCCTTTGATTGGCAATGTGAGTAACTCAACATGAGGGTGTGTCATGTGGGTCATGATTGTTGTATGGATAAAATTTTTACTTTATTTATGTTGTCATTCTTGAGCCAAAATACTCGACCCTCTTTATTAAACAATAAATGAAAAACATACAACGTCCCTTCTAAATAGTTATGTTGACAACTGTCTTCTCACCTCCAAGGTATATATATTATATTCCAGGGCTTTATATAATGTTTTAAAGTTACAAAAACGTTTAAATTTTTTGTTTAGAAAGTATATTAATAGGTGGGTGAACAACAAATTAATTGCCAAATTAAAATTTCTAATATTTTTTTCCAAAGTCAATTTTGCTTGCAATATTAAATAAATAATTTAAAACTTCTAAATATTTTTAAAATCATTTTTGGTAGCTTTGTTGTCTTTTTGATGTAAAAAAACAAAAAAAAACAACTTTTCTCTCATTGTAAATTCTAACTTATCTATAAAGTTTGTCAACTTAATGATCCTACATGTGTAAGAAAATCAGAAGCCCCGAGCCTAGTGCTCTTCATGGGTCTTCCTGGAAGACCCTCCCAGCTATCTGGCCCCCTCCCCCAGAAAAGGACGTTGACAGCTGGGAAAACCCCCCCGGAGCGGTCGCTTCTGAAGCGGCCACCTGGGCATCTAAGACAGAAAGTCGAGGATGCCTCCCACTAAGTTGACCTCACAAGGAGGGGTAGAATTGCCTTACTACGACCAGCTACCACTTCGGCGCCACCCCGGCAAAGCATACGAGTCTCAATGGTTAGGATCGCCGCTATGCTGGGGATCATCAATGACCTACCTAGGGTGCAACCCCCACTGGAAGGTTTCCTCAGAGCTGGCGTCCGCTGCGTTCTTCGCGGTTCCTTTTGCTAATCCGTACTGGCGCTCCTGGCCCTAACCGGCACCGCTCAATGGCGTTGCTAGTAGAATTGAGGGGGACGAAACGGTCGCTTCGGATTTAACCTCAACGGGTACTTTGGTTTTCATAATCGACATTGCATTTAAGATGCTTTGTCTAAGATCCGTACAGCGACTGTAATCATATGTAACTAGCACCTAACCCTAACATATCGGACTTTGGCATTGCCTGCCGGGAGATGTTGGTTTCAGGTCGCCGAGTCGCGGTCAGGTCCGTGCCCCGCGACCCTACTCATCCGCCGAGCCCCGTAGAGGCCTCCCCCTTTCGACGGGTCAACTTAATTAACAGTGTTATTGAACTGACTGACATCATTCTACCATAGCCTATTCAATCATGTATCAGTAATAAATATTTTCTATTTGTTTATCTCTACCCATTGTCTTTTTGACTGCTAACATTTTTTTTATTGCCGATCAGCTACTCTTCTACCTTTTCCAATTGATTTTATAGTATAGTCATGAAAATGCCAACTATAATTGCTTCAAATTGTTGAGCCTTATAAATATTAATTTATATTAGGCATACATAATTATTTAAAAGACAAATTCAAATTTTTACCTCAGTATCTGTTGCGTCCCCAAAATATTGAAACCTTTTTTTTTACATCCACCTTCCCATTATTTTTGGAAAAAAATAATGGACAGGCTCTATATGCCATTTAATAGGCATGGCATTAAAGTTTTTGCATTTTTATTGACTTTTTAATAAAAACTGGAACCTCTTACAAAATTTTGCTTTGTTTGGTAAATGAGCTAATAATTGAGCATTTGTTGCCATGATTCTGTATATTGATTCAAAAGATGCATTAATTTTGTTTTAAGTTCATACTCTCAATGATTTAAGATTATTTTCCAAACATGGGCAGCAGAGTTAATAAATGATTTGAATTTTTGCTTTAGGTACTGAATGGACGTAGCGGAGCCCCTGGAAAAAGCTTTCAAATTGTTGATCTCAATGCTCTACCAGAAGTTAATGAAGACCAAATGCTGAAAGCTAAGCCAGCAAAACAGTTTTATATTTCTGTTGGTTAGTTAAATATTGTAATCAGATTGATTGATTAATTTTTTAAACTTAAAAATTATAAATATTTTCAAAAATGAAATATAGAAGCCTTATTTTACGCGAAAAAATGTTAATGCTAGATTATATTTAATTGATTTTTTATTAAAATTTTATTTGCATTTTAAAAATCTACTTCATAATTTCATGTTTTTTGAAAATAGGTGCAAGCGAAATAGTAGATGAGAGGTTTCTTCCCCCACCTCATCCTTTCCTGACAACCGAGAAACCCCCACCTGTCCGCCCCTTCAACCATCAGCTCAATTATATATCATCAAGACTTCCTCCTTCCCCTCCCCTGTCACAGTATGATGATATACCACAGGTATGTAATTATTTCCTACATTCAGAGAGGGAATTCACTTTGCACTGTTTCTGGCATGTGAAAAATATTCAGAATATTTTAAATAGTATTAACATCTGTCAAACAACATAAGTCTGATTGCATTTAAAAAAATAATTTTAAAATTAAAAAAAAACGATTAAATTTTTTTTATTTTATTTATTAAAAAATATTTAAAGATAATTCCTAAGGCCAGTAATGTTTTATTAATTTTTTTGTTACAGGATCTTATTTGCAATAATTCTACCATGACCTATGACTGCAGTAAAGAATTGTGTATGTGTGTCCACATGCTTAAATATGACATTGGAGACCTGGTCGAGATTGTACTAGTGTCCTACAAGAACACATTGATACATCCAATGCACATGCATGGACACTCCTACAAGGTGCTCACTATGCACAGGGTAAGTTGGATGGTCAACATGGTCTGGTTGAGCTAAATAGCCAGCCACTCTGACAAGGTGCTCACTATGCACAGGGTAAGTTGAATGGTCAGCATGGTCTGGTTGAGCTAAATAGCCAGCCACTCTGACAAGGTGCTCACTATGCACAGGGTAAGTTGGATGGTCAGTATGGTCTGGTTGAGCTAAATAGCCAGCCACTCCTACAAGGTGCTCACTATGCACAGGGTAAGTTGGATGGTCAGTATGGTCTGGTTGAGCTAAATAGCCAGCCACTCTGACAAGGTGCTCACTATGCACAGGGTAAGTTGGATGGTCAGCATGGTCTGGTTGAGCTAAATAGCCAGCCACTCTGACAAGGTGCTCACTATGCACAGGGTAAGTTGGATGGTCAGTATGGTCTGGTTGAGCTAAATAGCCAGCCACTCTGACAAGGTGCTCACTATGCACAGGGTAAGTTGGATGGTCAGTATGGTCTGGTTGAGCTAAATAGCCAGCTACTCCTACAAGGTTCTCAATATGCACAGGGTAAGTTGGATGGTCAGCATGGTCTGGTTGAGCTAAATAGCCAGCCACTCTGACAATGTTTCAGATTCTACACAATTATATTAAAACAAAAGTAAGTCCCATGACCGATGTTCTTAGGGGATCCATAATATTTCTATTAGAGCTTACTTTGGGCTTGTTTATACCTGGTGCCCCAATTCCCTTCCACGGGTCAGCGGAGGACTTTCTTAGCGTATCATTTATATTGTGGCTTTGCATGGGCTCAATCCCACGCCCCTCAGCTTTGTGAGGCGAGCCCACTACTGACTTCGCTATCCTGCCGCTACACAATTATATAGATCCATTTAATTGTATTAATGTGTTCATATGTTGAGATGAGTGACAATTTACAAAAACATTAAATTTTGTACTACAGTTACAAAAACATGATTCATTTTAAGAAGAGGTTACACACATGTTTTATCATTTAGACAAGTGCCTATTAGTATTTCCCAATTTTTTAGATGAGCCTTCACTTCTTCTAAATCAAATTACATAAAAATTTTAAATGAAATTTTTTTTAGTCTCAATGACACAATATTTGATGTATTTAATTTGATAAAATCAAACTGATAAAAAGAAATTGACTTAATAAAGATAATCTCCCTAATAAAGGGAATAACAGAGAAAAATAATTCACGTTTTATTTTTACATTGCTTTTTTCCAATATTGTAATTTTCATTACTTTATATTTTTTAACTTAAGTTTGGCCGTGATATAACAGTGAATGAAATCAAACAACTAAATGAACAAGGAAAAATTCCAAGAAAAACATCTAAAGCTCCCAGGAAAGACACACTTGCTGTCCCAGAGCAAGCTGTCACAATCATCCGATTCAAGGCAGATAACCCAGGTCAATAGAACTTTTGATACAAGAAAAATGTTTAAGTTATAATCTTCAGAAAAATTTTGCTGAAGTAAATTTAGAAGGCTAGAAGAATCACTTCTTTAAAAAAACAAACAAATAATATTAATAGAATTGAGTCTACATTATTTTACTTTTTTTTTCTACTGTAGTAAAGTTTCATATGATGAAATATTTCAGTTATCCCTTGAGAGTAAATCGTAAACACTTTCTTTTTTAACATTTTAATTTAGATTGTAGATAAAGGCTGATTATATTCAAGACAAGTTCTCTTAAACTTAAAGCCTTTTAAAAGTGTTTAAATACCATTTTTACATCAATGAATCAAAATAATCTCCACAGGTTTTTGGTTTTTCCATTGCCATATTGAGTTCCATGCAGAGCTCGGCATGCAGCTTATTCTTCAAGAGGGCCAGCCTGATGAGATGCCACCACCACCAGAAGAATTCCCTACATGTCAAAGCTGGAAACCTAGCAGAAATTCAAAGGACAAAGGGCACCATAGAAAAAAAAAGTGGAAGGTCAATCAGCACAGAATCAGGTCAATAGCACATCTGACAGCCTAACTATTGGACAGCAGACTGCCTCAGCCTTTACGTTCTCTCTAGGTATTGCCCTGAGCTGTATCGCCAGTGTAGGCATAGTCTTAATGTTGTTTGTCAGCTTCCGAAAGAAATTCCAAAATCAAAGGATTTATGAACCGGTGCTTATTCAAGAGTTTGAAAGCTATGATAGTATTCAGTAATATGCAAAACTATATTTAATCATAGATTAAATAGATTAAAAACATTTAATTCATTCTTAAAGAAAAGTAATTATAAAGTTAGTATTTCAGGGTAGTTTAATCAGCTTAAGTCATTAGCGATTATTTTCACTTTAATTAGGGTAAACAACTCTTGTTTTAATGAGGGTAAACAACTCTTGCTCTAATGAGGGTAAACAGCTTTTGTTTTAGTGCCTCACTGTTTAAAATGTTGAAAATGTCTGGTAGCATGCACAGCAATTAGATTCATTAATATTTAAAATATTTTGATTAAACGCTTTTGATTTTATATAAACAGCACTTCCCCTTAGTCATTACTTGAAGAAAATTATTGTTCAAACTTTATTTGTTACAAAAAGATTGAAAATAGCATTATGAAACAACGGTGTTTACAATAAGCATATAAACAAACCAAAGATTCAATTACCTCATTTTTACTTTATAGTAGCCAAAGTTGGATAATAGGTCATACTTTTAGACTATTGATATTTATAGCTATAGCTATTTTTAGCTTGCTTTAAAAGGTACTCCATGATTCTTGCTTGCTGACATATCATGTGGTAAAATAACATTAACTTGTATAACTTTGAAGGGCTCTCTCAAACAGGGAGACATTAAGACAGAAGTGCACTGGATAATGTGCCTCATCAATATAATATGCCTGTTATAGAAATTAGGATCGAAATATAAAACCTCGATAGTCTTAATAGACTTACAGAAGAGCAGAAAAAGTTTGTATGTTTTGTGGGGTTGGAAAAATATTAATAGACGAGCTCAAATATGTTAAATTTTATTATGAAAATGACAAAAAGTGAAGCTTCACTTAAATGCTAGATGTTTTCCATATACCTTATTGCATTTGTTTAATTGTAGAATATTACACATGGTATAATTACATAGTTCAATGTTTATTATACTCAGTTTATTAAAATTATGATATATACAAAGAGTAAAAATTGTTTGAAAACTTTTTAAAAAAGCGTTCTTTTTGGTTCTTACATTTAATCTTTTGTCTGTTTTGATTGTGTATAATATTAAGAAAAAAACTTTTTTTTTCGCAGTATCATATCGTTTACTATTAGCTTTTGAAAATTGTTCAATTTATATTTTCAGACTTTGTTATACTTCTATAAAAATAATAAGCACATTTTTAGAGGATGTTTAACCTTTTGGGAAATCTCATAGTAGGCCTTTAAAAAAATAGCATACATAGTTTGCTTAAACAATTTATTGAAATACAACACAAAAGTTCAGTTTAAAAAATTCAATTTATTTTCAAATTTGGAAAAAAAATAGAAATGTAATAAAAATTTAGATACCTAATGAAATTTATATTCCCACAGTTTATTGATGTTATCAACTATTTGTAAAAAAAATGATTAATTGAATGTACAAAACAATGAAGCATTCAAGAAATTGACATTATGAATTCCAATTTTATGGGAGCTTACCCTAACTCCAAATTTACGAATCAATTTATGAATATAAAAATATATAAATAAATGAATTAATTAATTTTAAAAAATATATACACGAACCAACCATGAACTGTACAGTCTACATAAGGATCCCACAAAAGAAGCAAAAAATTTTTTTTAAAAGGGAAGACTGCGCTGGGAAGGACACTCAGTTGCACCACCAAAATCTCAGAGGAAAACGTCTCAAGAGAAGACCTAGGCTTAGATGGTTAGATGATGAAAAAGATCTACAGCAGCTGGGCATCCGATCTCGGAGAAGAAAGGCGTTGATTAGGACTGAGTGGAAGGAGGTGGTGAGCAATGTTCCCTTTAAGCTGCATGGCTGCGCGGCCACGCAGATATCTGGCCAACGCAGCGCAGCAAATTTGGTAAATTATTGCACAAAAATGGATGTTGCGCAACTTTGCACAAGAGTTCTTTTTACTTTGCACACCGACCAACGCACCTTAGAGGGAAAATTGGTGGTGAGGCAGGCCCAAGCCCTACAGGGGCTGTGTTGTTGTTGACCCTTCTCGTCCATGAGGGGTATCCACCGATCTCTCATCGGCGAATGCGATTCCTCCAAGGGCATAGGCCACCTATTAGAGATCTCTGACATCCTTATCCTGGGCCAGCCTCTCCAGGATCTTCCAGTCATGGCCAATTCTCTTGATGTCTGCCTCCAATTCTTGGTGCCAAGTGTTTCTTGGATGGCCTCTTTTTCGCTTACCCTGTGGGTTCCATTTCAGTGCTTGCCTTGTTGTATTGGAAACATGTTCTCCACCGGTTCTGAAGAATCTCTTCCTCAATTGGCTTCTGTTTTTCCGCTGCCACAGTTCTCGGTTGCTGATTTTGTCCGGCCAGTTACTTCTGAGAATCCTTCTTAGACAATTGTTGATAAAGGACTGGATTCTGGTCAGGTTTACGGCCGTTTTTCTCCACGTCTTGGCTCTATATAGCAGCACAGGTTTCACCATAGCGTTAAAAATCCTTACTTTTAACGTATTGCTGCTTAGGTTTCTGGAGAGACAAACATTCTTGGGTTGTTGGAAGGCTGCTCTTGCCCTTCCGCTCCTTATTTTGACATCATCACAGGGTCTGTAGGAGATGATTTTATAGACTGTTACAGCTTTGGAAAAGTTGAGGCTGGAGGATGGGAGGATTCGGTACACATCAAGTTGTCAATCTTGAGCCTCCAGATGGGAGGAGTCGGTACACATCAAGTTGTCACTCTTGAGCCTCCAGATGGGAGGAGTCGGTACACATCAAGTTGTCACTCTTGAGCCTCCAGATGGGAGGAGTCGGTACACATCAAGTTGTCACTCTTGAGCCTCCAGATGGGAGGAGTCGGTACACATCAAGTTGTCAATCTTGAGCCCCCAGATTTCATTGATGATTGATGAACGTCATTAAAATTAAATCATTATATTATGAAATATCGCTTCCAACCATTTGTTTTAACGTATAGTTTCTTGGCAACCATCGGCTCCAAGTGATGCCTCAGCCAAAATTTGTCATGTACATGGCTGGCCATTGGACACAACGTGCAACAGTTATCATAAGAGAAGGTAAGTCTGATATTGAACGCCATTTCAGTTTCTCTTAAATCCTTTAGATGTAAATTTTATTCTAAACTTTATCCATATACGACCTATTTATATATAATTGCTTGTAAGGTTTTTATAATGTTGGTCAGTCGTCTTCCTTGTTTTAATTTGGTTTTGTCAGTGAGTGGTATAATCTGCAGCAAGTTAACAATATCAATGGCAGCCGAATCCCTATCTCTGTGATTGTTCCAGTGACCATTTAGAAGCAAAAGAAATTCGCCCTCTTTTAAGGACTGCTGATATCTGTCAATATATACATCCAGGTTTCCCATTTTAGAAATGCCACGAAAAGATTGAATTCGAAGTAGGGTCATCTGTCCGGTTAAGTCCTTAGGAAAAGAAAGAATCGAAATTGATTGTCAAACTTAATATGTTTTAAAATAAAATGTTCAAGTAATTATTTTCGAATCGTTACTTAACTCCACAATATGTTTGAGTTCGGGCAGCCTTTTTTATATAAATAACACAATAAGAATGCATTTAAATATCAGCCTAACATAACATAACGTTATTATTGCAACATTTTTAAGCATTTCCTGGATCAATTTAAGTTGTTCCGAAATTCGGAACATTGTTCATACTTTTTTTTTATTTTTAAAAAGAGGACGAGGTAACTTTCCCAGAATCTTAATTTTTTCCGTGAAAGATGTTAACCCGACTTGGTCATCACTAGTCCTAGCTATGATGTTGTTGTTTAAAAATGTATAGGCTAAATGTATCTGAGCTCTCAACAGATTAAACAAAGAAACTTTAAAAAAAAATAGCAACCAACCTGAACAACTACATTTAGGTGGTTTGGCTCATCAAAATTCAATTGAAGAATTTGTAAAAGGATTGCTTTTATTGGTCCATTCTGCATCATATCTGTGAAGTAAATTCATATTCTTCTGATTATTTTATGTTTTAGTAAAAGGGTTATGATGGATAAGGGCAACATAAAGCATGGCTTAGGGCGGCCCAGCACCACTTCGTTACCCTTCAAACACCCCCTCCCCAGAAAAAGAAGAAAATATTGCAACACTGTTTTAATATATTCAGTGGCGTAGCTAGAACTTTTGCCGCCCGGGGCGGTCTCCAATGAGCCGCCCTTTTCAGGGACCGTCCATAAATGACGTCACGCACCTGGGGCGGGGAGGGAGTCATACACTAGTGACGATGTCCGATGTGTGACGAGGGGGTGTGTTTGAGAAATGCGACGTCATGTCAAAACGCACAACTTTAAATAAAATTTCCATTTAAATATTGATTGCTGACACTTTATTTGATGACGTTTACGTAAAACGCGTGTCACGATATTAGAGTGCAGCCTTGCACTAAAAACATGCTGGAATGACACACATTTGATTTGAAACTTGCCCATTTTCAATAAATGGTGCTTTTATCGTGGGGGTGGTCAAAACTTTATGACGTCATATTGAAGAAGGGGTCTAAGTTTTTGTGACGACGTGTGACGATGGCGGAGGGGTGAAAAATCAACTAAAATCGCGTGACTTTATTTATGGACTGCGCGTTAGTCGATTATATGATGTTATATTATATGATGTTATATTAAATGATGTTATATTATATGATGTTATATTATCTGATGTTATATTATGTGATGTTATATTATATGATGTTATATTATATGATGTTATATTATATGATGTTATATTATATGATGTTATATTATATGATGTTATATTATATGATGTTATATTATATGATGTTATATTATATGATGTTATATTATATGATGTTATATTATATGATGTTATATTATATGATGTTATATTATATGATGTTATATTATATGATGTTATATTATATGATGTTATATTAAATGATGTTATATTATATGATGTTATATTATCTGATGTTATATTATGTGATGTTATATTATGTGATGTTATATTATATGATGTTATATTATATGATGTTATATTATATGATGTTATATTATATGATGTTATATTATATGATGTTATATTATATGATGTTATATTATATGATGTTATATTATATGATGTTATATTATATGATGTTATATTATATGATGTTATATTATATGATGTTATATTATATGATGTTATATTATATGATGTTATATTATATGATGTTATATTATATGATGTTATATTATATGATGTTATATTATATGATGTTATATTATATGACGTTATATTATATGACGTTATATTATATGACGTTATATTATATGACGTTATATTATATGATGTTATATTATATGATGTTATATTATGTGATGTTATATTATATGATGTTATATTATATGATGTTATATTATATGATGTTATATTATATGATGTTATATTATATGATGTTATATTATATGATGTTATATTATATGATGGTTTTTATAAATTAATAAACATGAATAAATAATTGTAATTGAAACGAAGTAAATGTGGGAACATGTTTACCATAATTTGCATGCCATATTTATGTAATCAGGAAATAAAGAGCCCGCATAAGATGATATACATATAAATACCCATTTATAAAAATACACTATACATTTTTAAAGGTCACAAGAAAGTTACTGAGGTCGCAGGGCCCCCCCCCCAAATGAGAAAAAACATATTCCAAATTTGCACCCAAAAAAAACATTATCAATTACTATTCTTTTATTTTATATTTATAAATAAATATTTTTTTTACAAACAAAGAAATTGTACACATAAGTATATAATCATATTTATTCATTTACTTTTATAATAGAAAAATCGTGTATTATTCTATCAAAATTTAAATTATTTGTAATATCTGTTCTATAGACAATATTGCAAGATTTTGTTGGAATGAAGATAATTTTTATCAACTTCACTTTGGAGAAGCTCCTTTCACAACTAGTGACACTGACAGCAATTGTTGAAAAATTCTTAGCAAAATTACAATGTTGGGTACATAATTTTCTAATCTTACTGTTGAATAAATTTTAATAGATCAAGGGGGACTTTCCCCGCGTTTTTCTAACATAATGCCTCTTGTTGGAGTGTAGGTACAGCCATAAAAACCTAGATCCTTTTTCTTTCAATATTGAACTGTTCATTATCAATGTCAATAAAGTAATTTATTTGATGTTCAAATGCTTCATTTAGTAGGTTACATTGTTTTATATACGAATATTTTATTGAAAGTACATGCAACTCATCTAAGCGTTCTTTTATTTTCTGTTATAATTCCATCCATGTATAAAAACATTTCGAGTTGTACTTCTCGTTCTAAAGATAGAACCACGTCTTCTTAATTTTCCCCACTCATATTTTTCTCCTTCTAGCTCAGCGTTCAGTTGATATCCCCAACTCTTCACAAATTGTTAGACTGATATAACAGCGTTTTGTGATAGCACATCTCTTTGTTTCGTGCAATGGGTTTTCATTAATTAAAAAAATGACGGGTTCCCTTAAATTGAGATAACACTGAAAAGAAAAAGATTGCCATTTAATTGAGTAAAATTTAAGCATCTGATCTCCTTTTACTAGTTACTTCTTCAGATGTCATTTTTTCAAGACTCTTGAAATTTTAAAGTATGTTATTTTCGCAATTATTTATGCCTATCGTGGTGTTTATTAACGGGGACAATTTGAATATTTACATGCTCTTGACATAAATCTTAATAATTTTCCATAAAATAGACGAATTATTTACAAATTACTTTAATTGGATAGGCGTAATATTTTTTAATGAATAACAGTATAATAATGAAAAAAACAAACAAATTATTTGTGCTACTTTAATGCAATAAAAACAAAATAAATTAAATTTTTGATAACGTACCTTACAATAATTTTCTGAAAACTCAAACAGTACTATAAATTACCCATATTTTATATAAATAACTACTTGCAAGTTAAACACAATATTTGAACTACCATGAATTGTAGGTACTTTTTCGCGCATTATTCTGCTAATGTCGAAATTCAACGCAAAAAATCATCGTGGCGATATTAATAGCACATTATTGGGTCCAGCGGTGATGTATTTTTTGTGTAGTTTTCTTATTAAAACGTCATCTGGTCATACCGTATACCGCTTAATTTTCCGAACAAATCGATATCTTTTTTTAGTGTTTTTAAATTTTTGAACGGTAATCCACTATTATGTAATCAAACAAATGTTGTGGGAATCCGTTAATTAGGACTAGAAATTACGAATACTTTTGTTTCACCTTGGTTTCCCCCCTTTAAAAGAAAAAGGGTGGTTGTCGGAATAGGCTGCACTTTTCAAATGCCAACAAATGCTGCCCCTAATGCGTGCCGCCCGGGGCGGACCGCCCCACCGCCACTGAATACATTCCTCAAACCTTTTAAGAAATTTCATTTTATTTTAGCTTTGATATAATTTGTGGCTGTCGAGGTTTTTTCTAAATGTGAAATGAACTACAAATACAATGCCATGATTTGACAGCAAAGGCAGATGCCTACATTTTATTTGAATAACAAAAACAAACTATCTAGTCTGTTTTAATTTTTAATTAGCTATTCTTTACTCCGAATTTTTAAAAAAAATCATCATGTTTTTAATCAACCCAGTAGGAGAATATAACGAGCAAGCTACTCTGCCTTACAAATATGAGAATGTACCTCTCACCCATCACCCGACCCAATAGTGAATTGGAGATAAAACTCATGCACACCTAACTGAGCCTTTGCGTTTAACACGCTATTTTCTAGTTTTACACAGATAACGGATTGGCATGTGATGACGCTATTTGTGAAATAGAAAATCGTGCTTCTATTTGAGTACTTACAAACTTCTCTTCTTGGCACACTGTACAAGTATGGACTGATCTCAGTAATTCCAGAAGCATACAATATATTGACGATGTCTTGTGGGATTCTTTGACGAGCTTTTGTGAATGCTACATAGCGATCTGTTAACACATATGGCAAAATCAGGAGCATGCATGATATTCTACCGGTAATGGATAATTAGGGGACGTCCATAAAGTACGCCACTTTCCAGAGGGGGGTGAGAAGGTGTACGAAAGTGTGACAGTTTGTAACAGGGGAAGTCCGGTCATGTGTGATGTCACTGTGTTTTATATCAAATTTTAATTATTTTGTTAATAAAAAACACAATTTTTGTTCGAAAGTGTGACGTACTTTAGGAAAGGGGGGGGGTGCGTCCGAGATTTGTTACAGTTTGTGACAGGGGGGAGGGGGGGGGGAGTTAAAAATGGTCAAAAATAGCGTGACGTGCTTTATGGACGGCCCCTTATTTAAAAACAAGCTGTGTGATTGTTAATGCTTAAAATTATGTACATTTGCATACTTGGTTCTTAAATTTAAAACATAAAAGGATAAACAATATAGGTCTTGTTAAAAAAAACGAAGTTTAAAAAGTTATTTTCATAACATTTGTTGACTTTTACCTTTGATTTGTTTATTTAAAATAAAATCTTAAGAGATATGATAGTGATTTACTTGTGACATAAAAAAAATTTATTAAGTAAGTTTTCCCCCTTCAAAGTCAAGTTTCACACTCTGCCAGAGACTGTTCTTTGTTTTATAAAGATCAGGTGAAATTTAACACCGTCATTAAAAAAAATAATATAAAAACACTCAGATGAAATTACGGCAACAATAAAAAGCTAGGTTACTTTTTTCTCTAACACTGGCTGATACCATACAGGGGTACATACCACACGCCTCTTTCTGTACCTTGTCCGTGCAGTGTGCAATCAGACACTCGTGGCTGCAGTATTTTAGCGTGTTGCACCGACGGCAGTATTTCATTGAGTACTGCTCCGTGCCGCACACACAGCAAAGACCTAGAAGCAATTTTTTCTGCTTCTGTGCAAATATTTCATCATACAGAACCATTTCGTCTCCAGTTTTCTTGTTGGCCTCGATAAGCGCCCGTTCTTGCTTTCTCCGATTTTTAGACATTTTTTTGCCATTTGTTCTAGAATTATTTGGTTTTCTACTCGAAGAATTTATCCAACTTTGATCAGATTTAGTTTGTGTGTTGGCTGTTGGTGAACGGGATATTTGGGGTTTTTGGCTGACATTTTTACTGCTGTTTCTTTTCTTGCTGGCATGGGTCTGCAACGTCACTTGGTTTCCGTTGATGTCGGTCAATGGCTTGCGGTTGTTTTTACGAATACGACGCCCCATTAGGTTTGAAGAAGTGGAATCGATGCTTATTTAAAAATGAGTTTTGCTGATTACAAGCTTTTTCTTCTGCGTTGTGCCTCGTTTTGTAGAAATCACAAATATATTCAAGTCAGTTACATATATAATATAGAGTTGAGAAAGAATTTCTGTAATTTTGTTTTGTTGGTCCTATGCTTATTTCTGTTACCTTTAATTTCAATGTCACTTTTTTCGATACCTTAGAAAAAATGGAGGGGGGGGGAGAGAGACAACATATTAAAGTTGATTTACGTAAAACATAACGATTCAAATCACGTTTTGGAATTTTGGAGTTATGGAATTTTTTATTAAGATTATTCTTTGTTTGTCACTTCTTCCCCACAACATTTATACAATTATAATTCCTCTTTCGTTTCAAACTAATTCACATTTGACAATTTTTGTATGATTGCGGAAAACATTTTTTCCAATGTTCCGACATGATTCTTGTCAAGCTGAGCAATCAGGTCACCATTTGGAGCCGTCTCTGCTATTTCTTGAATTGTGCCCCTTTCACACCCTACAGTCTCTTCAAAATTAATTGTTCAATTTTTGTTTTGTTTTGTTATTAATAAAAAATAATAATAAAAGATGAAAAATTCGATTAGAAAGGAATACCTAGTTCGGGAAAATTAAATGTTATTACTGAAAACAAAAATAATCACCTTAGGTTCACCTAACTACAGTGTGCAATGTCTAAAAATAACTAATCAACAGCGTGACCTAAATCTAAAAATAAAACAAACCCGTAAAAACAAAGTTTTTGACTATAAATCCCTTATATATGAGACATAACTAAAAGTATTGATTATTTTCAAACATTTACAGACTGAATCTGTCTTAACTCAACTTTGCATCATAACCCTAGTGGGGGGGGGAGGGGTGGGGTGGGGGAGAGGGGAAAAGTCTGGTCACCGATTCGCTTGACCGAGCTCAGAGTGACACGCAAAATGTAAACAAAAGCGCCCGTCGCTTCGTTGGGTCGCCTCAATGCGTCAGCTCAAAATTTCACGTGGCAAAAAAACAATAACAAACCGTGAATTTTGAATTACATACCTCATATAAGGATAAACTAAAACTGCATTAATTTAATTACGGTACGTTCGATCGATCTGAAATTTTGATACGATGCATTGTTAGGTTAGACGGGTCCGTGTGCCAAATTTCAGTTCGATCGGATCATGGGAAGTGGGTCATTTTTGACTTCTGTTTTTCCGCCCGCCGAGCCCAAGACAGAGAGAGAGAGAGAGAGAGAGAGAGAGAGAGAGAGAGAGAGAGAGAGAGAGAGAGAGAGAGAGAGAGAGAGAGAGAGAGAGAGAGAGAGAGAGAGGGCCACGAAGTTAATATAAGGGATTTAATAAAACAAAACCCGTAAAAACAAAGTTTTTGACTATAAATCCCTTATATATGAGACATAACTAACAGTAGTGATTATTTTTAAACATTTACAGACTGACACTGAGTGATGTCCCTTGTCTTTAATAAATGGGGGTGGGATGTGAGGGGGGTGTCGGCACGACGGTCGTCGTCAACACGACGGTCGGCGTCAACTCAAACTCACGTGGAACTGGAATTAAAAAAAAACAACAAACAGTGAATTTTGAATTACATACCTCATATAAGGATAAACTAAAAATGCATTACTTTAATTATGGTACGTTCGATCGATCTGAAATTTTGATACGATGCTTTGTTAGGTTCGACGGGTCCGTGTGCCAAATTTCAGTTTGATCGGATCATGGGAAGTGGGTCATTTTTGACTTCTGTTTTTCCGCCCGCCGAGCCCAAGACAGACAGACAGACAGAGAGAGAGAGAGAGAGAGAGAGAGAGAGAGAGAGAGAGAGACAGAGAGACAGAGACGGCGGTGAAGTTAATATAAGGGATTTAAAAACAACATAATCTGTTTGATGGATGAAATATTTTCAAAACATTGGATGCTCGTACGTACTATACTGTAAATTAAAAGATTTGTTTAAATATGAACAACAACAACAACAAAAACTTAATAATTTCACCATTTTATATAAGCTATTTTTTAAATTTATTATTTTTTCTATAAATAAAATCACCGAAGTTACGTTATGTAAGTAACCTGGGATTCAATGGGGTATAGGATATTTAACGTGTGTGTGGGTGGGGCAGGGTGGTGTGGGACAGTTGAGCGTGGGGCAGGGTATGTGTGGGACAGTTGAGCCATAGTTTAGTTTGAAGGTACATCACTCCCAAATGGAAACACGTATGACGTATAGTACGTTATAGGACAACACGTGAAGCTAAAGTGTGCAGACACGGAAGCCACGTTTAACTCACTGCCAATTAGTTAAACTACATACAGTACAGGGTAAAACATTCATAAAAAGACACCACCCTACTGCCTACCCACAAACGGCATGTTACACGCCGTTCAATTCAAATTTTGGACAGAGATTAGAAGTATATCTATATACAAATATAAAATGAAAGCTCTTGCCGACTTGTAACTGAGTAAACGTCATTGAAACTCAAGTAGAACAGCATCAATAATAGTTAATAAAATATAAAATGAATCAGCTGCATAAAATAATACTAATAAAATAATAATTAAAGAACTTATATAGCGCAGTATCCAAGCAAGCAGCTGGGCTAACAACTAACAGCGATTCACATAAAAATAGTTATACCTTCACACACATCTTATATTTATAGATGCATTCAATTAAACATTCATATCCTTATAAAACAAAACGGATGATGGCGTGAAATGTGTAGATTATATTTGAATGTCTAAAAAATCTTCAACTTACCGTTGTTTATGTTAATTCAAGGAATGTTCTCCAACGGTTGCTGTGTTGTCTTCCTTCAACTAACTTAAGGAATCGAATGAAGACAGGAATTAAAAACTGTTTTAGAATTATACCAGAGAACTGGAGATATCCGTTATTTTATTTTTTTTATCTACACGTAATCTGATTGATACCTTACGCTGTGTTACGAGTGTGAAACCGAAACAAACTTTCATATTCAATTTGCTTTACATTTAATCAGCCAAATGGATTCTATTTACTTTACAAGTTTATTTATATAGATGAAATAATAAATTTCATAATCATGTCTAATTGATTACGGGTGACCACTCTATTGTCTGATAACGAAACCGTAAACACCGATTCGACAGGGTTTGGAACCAAGGATTTGAAGGGAACTTTGAACAATATTAAATATTACGCTCCAATTCCCTTTTTTCAACCTCGCTTATGAGATTCATTAATAAACGGGGAAAATCCCAGTTCTGAGCATTTACATTACTGATCATCGGTCTCGTCCAGGGCTATGCCACTGGTGAAATAAAAAAAAATGGTAGTTGATTTCGATATTTTATAACATTGTTATAAAGTTTGAAGTTAATGTTGATTTTTTTAAAAACGAAATTTAATTTAAGTTGAAATTTAATGTGTTCTTTTGGTTCCCTTCTTGTATCTCAATGTCCCACTTGATCCTTTTCTCGCATGAACTTGAATTGTTAGAACAACACAGCCTTACATGACCATTAGTGACCATTACTGACCATTGAGTGATCCCTGCGGGTTTCATCTTATATCTTCAGTTTAGGAAATTCAATTTTAACGTTTTTAACGACGTCCTGCCTTCTCTATCAAAATGCGCAAGGAATTTTCTCTATGCAAAGTGTTTGGTCTATCCTACTTGAGGATGATGTAGCATGGTAGAACAATGTACTTTTAAACTGGCCTTTAAATTTATTTCCAGCAACTACCTCTAAGGCAGAGCCGTGTTTATTCTACATGAGTTTGTGCGGTACCTCCACCCGCACCGTCCGCTTTCAGAACACACAATTTTATTTATATTGTTTCGCAGTATTTTATTTTAAATGCAAAAATCACTACCACAATCTCTTCATAAATTTAATTCTCAATACGTAATCACAACTAAAAATATCGAATTGTTTCATGGGTGGCTAAATTCGCAAAGCTGCCAACAGGGCTTTGACGTTACTTAAATTAATCAAACTATCCTATATGTGCTGGCAGAAGAGTATTGGGCCGCCCATACATGACGTAACGCACCTAGAGGGTTGGGGGAGGGACTCACACATTTGTGACGATGTGTGACGAGGGGGAATGGGGGATGTTTAAGAATTGTGACGACACATCAAAAAAGCGTAGCTTTAAATAAAAGTTCCCCTTAAATATTTCATTGCTTACAATTTATCTAATGACGTTTTAAATGGCTTCACGCGTGTTACGATATTAGAGTGCAGCATTACACTAAATACATACCTACATGACAAAAATGTGATTTGAAACATGCTTATTTTGAAATAGTAAATACTGCTTTTAATGGTGGGGGGGGGGTGGTTGATTAGTGCTGGATTGACCTATTTGATAAACAAGCTATAGCTTAGGGCCTCCGCCTTCTTGCGGAATTAAAACAATAAATAAATCTATTATTATCCGATAATCATATTTGGCACTGACATAGAATATATGGACTTCAAAAGGGCCCCCCCCCATATCTCAAATAGCTTAGGGCCCCATCAAGTCTAAATCCGCCCGGGGGGGGAAGGTTAAGCTTTGTGACGGCATATTTGAGGGGGGAATACTTTTTGTGACAACATGTGACGAGGGGGGAGGGGTGGGTGAAAAACTGGCCCAATATCGCGCGACGTCATTTATGGGCAGCCCCTATGATATATCATCGGGAATTTCGTTTTAGAGGAAAGATACCCATATAAAGAAAATACATGGAAATGAACTTGGGAAATCCCCCTTGGATTACAATTTAAAAAAAAATATTACGCCTTATGATCACTTCAACGCCCTAGTCTCTGTATTG
>CALYLW010003040.1:0-19241 GCA_944989445.1 Ampullaceana balthica | reverse complement strand
TTTCGACCACAAGACGTTTCGACCCGGGCGTTTCTATCCTTTCGTATCTGCATCTTAAAATTATTAATTTTTTTAATTTGATTTTGAATCGGCAGGGTCGAACCTTCCGGGGTAGAAACGTCATGGAACCAATTTCATGAAACCAAAACATAGTGGGCTCCCCCACAAGAAAAAACAACGAATTTTTCCACCAAGTTCAAATACTCACAAGCGAAGCAGTGTTAGATTTCTTTCGACTCAGCTTAGTTAATATACAAAGAAGCTTGGAGTTTGGGGAGAGAATTGGTTTTGACCTAATTTTGAAACGAAGATTTGAACTATGGTCCAAAAGGGAACTTTTTATGTCATATATATTAGATTATTTTTTTAATTACATAATTTTACATGTTATTTTTCACATTTTGATTAATTTAAATTTTACTGGAAACTTTTTTTTACTCCATTTTATAACAAGATATGGGGATCGATGGTCGAGCGGCAGGGTCTTGTTCCCGGGGCTAAAGGGCGTCCCTGGGTCCACCTAGTAAAAAGGCGGCTGGGCATTGTGCTAGCCACACATTCCCTTCGTATGCCGTAGCTATAGAAACGTGTGAACACTGTTTCACTTGCCCCAAAGGCCAGCATGCAGCGGCGTAGCATGGTTATGTGCCGCCCGGGGCAGAACCCAAAATTGCCGCCCCCCCTCCCCCCGAAAAATATGTAAATGCTATAAAGTAAAGATAGCTTTATATAAAGTAATAATAATGATATTATACATTAAATGTTCGAAATAAAAAGAAAAGTTTCATTTCTTGAATAAAATCGAAGTTTTCTGTTTTTTTCTCATTAGTACAATCTTTCGTCTATCAATGTTTTCAGCCATGCCATAGTCAATAGCCGAAATAGCTATAGATTAGACAATTTTTGTTTATTCGTTATCGATCGTAATTAATTTTTCAAAACCTTAATTTTAGAGAAGCTATTTTTAACACCTTGCATTACTTAAGACAATTGTTAGCAATGTTTGAATTAATGATATTATTTTAAGAAGGATAACTTCGATCCTCAATATCTTAATAAACTTGAATAAATCAACAGGTCTTGAATTCATTAATTCTTTTTTTTTACCTGTGGTAAAATATTCCTTGCTTGACAATGTCATGTGACATATTTTTAATTTGAAGGCAAAATTTCAAAGTCCAGTAGAATAGCTGGTGTGCGAAAATCATATCTGTTTTCCGAATTACATATAACTGCCAGAACCTCAAATACATTTCTACGGTAATCTCATCTTTCCACTTTCTTCTCAACTGTTTATCTACATAGCATGAATACATATTCGCTTCGCAGTGGCGTAGCAACGGGTTGACATCGGGCAGTTGCCAAGGGCGCCAGCTCAAAAGGGCGCCACTAAATCTCTAATTTTTTTACATTTGTATTTAAATAAATACAGTGGGACCTCTCTAAGTCGAACTCAAAAGTACCCGGAAAAAATCGACTAACTGGGTTTTTGAGTTAGGGAGATAGCGTAATAGGGCAATGTAGATATTGAGAGGGTGGAGGAACAGCTAAACCGGCTAGAAGGCTTGTCAGGAAAGAGAGGTGGTGTCTATGTTTCATATGAAAGGAAGCCAACTTGCTTTGACATGCCGACACAAGCCCATGAGAGGAGATACCTTCCCTTTCCTCCCCCTCTTTACTCCCTCCAAAGTGGGATTGGGGGAGTAAGATTTTTCTTTTTAAAAAGAGTCACAGCATGCAGAAAAGGGACGCGAATTAGTTCCTACTCCTTTTTCTTGTCTTTGTCATTTTTTGTACTCGCAAGGGTCCCTTAATCCCTCGTGAAATGCACTAAGATAAGATTTTACGTCCATTTACTTGGCTCTAGGGAACACGTGTTCTGCAATGTCACTCCAGAATAATAACCCAAACGCCTTGGAAAATTCGACTAAGAGAGGTTGAAAGCCAAAAACCTTGAAGTTAAGTAGATCTAAAATACATTATTCTTATGGAATTTGGCCGTGACCTAACAATTAATTCGATATAGGGAGGCTTTCGACTTAGGGAAGTTCGACTTAGTGAGGTCCGACTGTATTTCACTTTTATCCTTGATAACAAAAAAGTGAATAATTAATTTTATTTAAATATATTTCATTTAAACCATTATAATACTTTTATTATGTTTGTGGCCTTTTTGGGAATTCTTATCATACAAACGTAAATATGATTTTACAGTCTTTCTTTACTGTCGAGGGAGTAAATTGGAGGAGGGGAGGTAAAGTGTCTCCTCTCACGGGCTTGTGTCGGTATGTCAAAGCAAGTTGGCTCCTTTCAAATGAAACATCACCGCCCCTCGTTCCTGTCAAGCCTTCTACCTGCTATGGCTGTCCCCCCATCTCAATATCAACATTGTCCTTGATTAATTTGCGCCCATTACGCCAGTTTCCCTAACTCGAAAACTCCGTAAGTCGATTTTTGTTCCTCCTTGTGTTCGACTTAGAAAGGTCCGACTGTATTAGCAACACGCCAATACGCCAGCTCACGGAAGTGCTGAGCTGTAGTCGGTGAAGTGTTACTTAAATTTACTTTTAATTGTGAGTTTCTATAGTTATGTATGAGATAATGAGTATGACACATTGACACTATTGTTTTTATATATAATACACGTTACTTCAAGTTTTGCTGTATTCTTTATTAACGCAACAATATCCCGTTTCACCCACCAATTTATTTGGTATTATTTAGTAAATAATAAACTGCAAATTATTATTGTTCCTGTCTTATGCATTTTTTATATTCACGTTGTATGACTGTCACTGTCAGACTACGTAATTATTGTCATAAATAAAATAAGAGAAATTCAATTATGTTTTCTAACAAATGAAAGAATCGCAAAGCTGAAACTTGTCAATTTATCAAGGGCGCCAAAAATAAATTAGCCAAGGGCGCCAAAAATCTAGCTACGCCTCTGTCGCTTCGATCACCGAAAATTTGCTCTCTCATTATTTGATTAAAAGGATGATGACTTCACATAAAATGTTATCAAATGTCAAAGCATCATTGAATTATTCCATTAGTTTCTCTGTGAATAGCCTCTGCTAAGCATTTATTATTAGGCAATATACGTTTGTAAAGAAGTTCTGGATTCTTTGGCACAACTTAGAAAATAAAAAAGATTTCATTGAGACTAGCAAAGTTCCTGCGCCTGTTCGTATGCTGAGCTCTTTGTCTGCCTCTATCAGTTCTTCTATGGTTTTCAAAATAACCTCAAAATGACTTCATAGTATATTCACTATTTTGTTTCCCTGTAGTCTGTTTAATGCCTTGCTTGTAGAAGCAATGAGACATTCCAAACGCTGTATGTACATGGAAAAGAATGCGTATAATCGTTCTAGTGTACTAGGCGTTTCAGTTGGAGTAGCATGTAAACAAATTAGGTTTAATTAACGTTTTGAGTGAGATTTGACATTGAGATTTTAGGTTATTTCGTCACTCTTAATTAAGTTTACTGAATACTTTCCAGCCATGAAGAAGTATATACACACGTTGGGCCACTGCACTAAAAACGTGGGGCAGGCGCTTATGAGGTTTAACATATGCGGTTCACTCATTCTCTCACTTATAAGATCTCTCTTTTGCCTTCTAAATTAGAAATCTTTAATTTTTATACCAAACACCCACCCCACGTTTTTAGTCATATTAAATCGAAGTACTTGAACTAATAAGTTTTAAATTATTTTCTTCTTTTTAGTCCGCTTATAAAAACGTGGTTTTTAAAAATCTTTTTTTGACTTCTATTTATTTTATTCTTTTTAGTCCACTTATAACAACCTGGTTTTTTAAAATATTTTTTTACCTCTATTTATTTTACCAAACACCTCACAAGCGCCCGCCCAACGTTTTAAAAACATTGTGATATGGTCACGGGGCGAACTCACGGATGTCAACAAAAGCCGACGGTACAGATGCTTTTATATAGACTATAGATAAACTTAAAAGTTAAATAATTTAATAACGGTACATTTGATCGATCTGAAATTTTGATACAATGCATTGTCATCCAAGATCTATCTGTGGTAAAATTTTCATATCTCTAGGACCATCAGAAGAGTTCAATTTTACGTTGGCAGATTTGAAAAAATCTTGGACAAACAATGCCCAACGAAAGCGAGTTAATAAAAACGTTGTAAATAAAACAAACCCGTAAAAACAAAGTTTTTGACTATAAATCCCTTATATATGAGACATAACTAACAGTATTGATTATTTTCAAACATTTACAGACTGAATCTGTCTTAACTCAAGTTTGCTTCATAACCCTGAGGGTGAGAGGGGAAAAGTCTGGTCACCGATTCGCTTGACCGAGCTCAGCGTGACACGTAAAATGTAAACAAAAGTGCCCCGGCGCTTTGACGGGTCGCCTCAACGCGTCAACTCAAACTTTCACGTGGGAAAAAAACAATAACAAACCGTGAATTTGAATTACATACCTCATATAAGGATAAACTAAAAATGCATTAATTTAATTACGGTACGTTCGATCGATCTGCAAGTTTGAAACGATGCATTGTTAGGTCAGACGGGTCCGTGTGCCAAATTTCAGCTTGATCGGATCACGGGAAGTGGGTCATTTTCGACTTTTGTTTTTCCGCCCGCTCGCCCATGAGATGATGAGATGACGACAGAGACGGCCGCGAAGTTAATATAAGGGATTTAATAAAACAAACCCGTAAAAACAAAGTTTTTGACTATAAATCCCTTATATATGAGACATAACTAACAGTATTGATTATTTTCAAACACGACAAACATACAAACTGAATCTGTCTTAACTCAACTTTGCTTCATAACCCTGGGGGGGAGGGTGAGAGGGGAAAAGTCTGGTCACCGATTCGCTTGACCGAGCTCAGCGTGACACGTAAAATGTAAGCAAAAGTGCCCCGGCGCTTCGACGGGTCGCCTCAACGCGTCAACTCAAAATTTCACGTGGGAAAAAAACAATAACAAACCGTGAATTTGAATTACATACCTCATATAAGGATAAACTAAAAATGCATTAATTTAATTACGGTACGTTCGATCGATCTGAAATTTTGATACGATGCATTGTTAGGTCAGACGGGTCATTGTGCCAAATTTCAGCTCGATCGAATCACGGGAAGTGGGTCATTTTTGACCTTTGTTTTTCCGCCCGCCCATGAGATGATGAGATGATGAGATGATGAGACGGCCGCGAAGTTAATATAAGGGATTTAAAAATATGTTTGGTATACGTCCAATTTGGTACACTCCAAGGGTCTGGAACAGATTAAGGACATATGCCGAGGTTCCACTGTGTGTGTTTGTATATATCTATATATATATATTTACATACAGGGTAACCCAAAAAAGTGGGACCGCCTAGAGCAATGTCACCTTCATTGAACCAGACATGTAGCCACCAAATAGACGGGTCTAAACCCGGTAGATTATGCTATTTGGGGTGCCCTCCAACAAAAAGTCTACTTTCGTCGTAAATTTGCAACAATAGAACAACTGAAATTGGCCATTGTTGAAGAGTGGCAACATTTGTCTCAGCGGTTTATAAACAAGAGCATTGACCAGTGGCGAAGATGTTTAGAAAAAACTGTTGAGCACCGAGGAGGACACATTGAATTTGAATTCTGATTTTATATGAATTTACATTTGGCAACAATTTACTTGATGTTTTGTAGAAAACAGTTACAAAAAAATATATTATTTGAAATTATACAAGACGGTCCCACTTTTTTTGAGCCACCCTGTATTTGTGATCATCTGAAATTAGGTAAAATAATTGTTTGTACAGGGTGTCAATAGGTAATAAAATAAAAGGGAAGTATAATTTTTTAGACAGTTTTTATTTCTATATTCTTTTTTTTCATAGTCTTATAGTCTGTTGTGTAAAAAATGTCTGTGGGTGAAACCGCTCCAATTTCGTTTTAATATCTGGATCTCTTCCTGTATGTCAAAGTGTGTATCTTTGAGCTTCGAAGGGAGTTCCTTGCAAATTGCTCATGGACAAGTCAACAAGCTCACTCTGTGCTACCGTAAGCCAATTCTTCCAGTCTCCGACATCACCTGGAGTAAAATTAAAGTTGTACTTAACTGTTTCATTACATTAAAATTTCGATAATAAAGATGGTGTTGTTTTTTTTTATAAATTAAAACCTTTAAAAGTTAAATATTATAAAGATATTTTCTCTATAATTAAGACTGTGATTTGTTTGTTTTTTTACCTTTACGAAGAAAGCCCCGGGAGATGGAGTTAGAATCCTGGTAAGATTTTTTCATGACGTCAAAACCTGCTGCTGTGGCAATGTCCTCCACCAGTTGGTCATCAAGAGTTATCTCAAGAAATTTGGCCATTTTTCTTATCTCCCTTGGCAGATTCTGAATCAGAAATCGTAAAATTCCTCCAATTAAGCTTTAATAGCATTTCATATATGATAAATTTAGATTTCATTAAATATAGAAACACGATTTCACGTAAAGATATTCAAACAATAGAAATTCCTAGCTGTCACCATCGGACATTTTATACACACTAAATTTGATCCAATAAAATATTTTTCTTGTGTTCTGTTTGAAAAAACAAAAATGTGTTTTAGGGGTATTCCATAAATGACGTCACGCGCCTATGGCGGAGGGTCAAACAATTGTGACGATGTGTGACGAGAGGAGGAGGGGGGTGCTGTTTAAAAACTAAGACGTCGCACTGAAATGCCCAACTTTAAATACAAAAAGTTACTCTAAAATATTTGATTGCTTACAATGTATTTCATCGCGTTTCAAATGGCTTTACGCGTGTTACGATATTAGGGGTGCAACCTTACACTAAATACATACTTAAATGACAATAAAATTATTTGAAAAATTGTCATTTTCAAATAGTAATTACGGTTTTTATTGGGGGGGTGGGGAATAAAACTTTGTGATGTCAAATTTGATGGGGGTGGCTAACGTTGAGTGACGAGAGGAAGAGGGGGGGGGGCAAAAATCTTCAGAATTGCGTGACGTCATTTATTGTCACCCCTTAGTCAAAATTTCGATTGGAAAGCTCTATTTAAATTGAGCAGTTGTTACATCTTGCTTGGAAAATTTAACATAAGAGATATAACACTTAAATCATGAGCTAAGATCAATAAAATATAAAATATTTTGTTTTTTTTTAAAAAGGAAGAATAAACAGAAAACAATGTGTTTGAATCCAGAAATGTTCACGTTTTCAAAAAGTGATCAATCACGTGAAAAAGAGATATCGTAAAAGAGATATCTCGTGAATGAAATCACGTAATATAAATATTTGACGCGGTGGTCGAGTGGCAGCGCGCTCGACTGGCGTACCGATGGTCACGGGTTCGAATCCATGTGAAGGCAAGGATTTGTTACCGGGGCCGAGGGCGTCCCTAAGTCACCCAGCTCCGAATGGGTACCTAACACTAGTTAGATGGCTGGATAATGCGTGGAACCCACAAAGCCATGGCCTGTGAACGCTGCATCACTTGCCAACAGATCATCTGTCATGGTCTGTGGACGCAATTATCTTCTGCATAGAAGGAGCGTCTGTATAGATAAGATAAGATCATTGTTACATTTAAGAACAATTTTTTTTCAGCCTCGTAGGAATGCAATCACCCCCTCTGATATTGTTGTTACTTTTATTTTTTGTGGGGTGCGGGGTGTGCTAATGTTATCGTTTATGAACCACTTGCCTCTTTCATGTCCTCATAACGCACCACAAGTATAGGATGGTCTGGGTTTGATTTGATCGCTTGGTCCCAATCCTTGTAGAAGTTAAAGTAGTCTTCATAATCAACTGGGGAATATCAAAAAAAACTAAAACCTATTGTGCATTATTTAACACAATTACCATTCGACCATTCGACCATTCAAAAATTCAGGCCTTTTACTCACATAAAACAGAAAAGTTCGCTAAGTTTTCGGAATAGTTCATTTATTTCCCTTTAACAGACTTCTAAAAAAAAGCTTTAACCTTGATAGCAAGAGAGTCCAGGACTTTTTTTTTATGAATTTCAAAGCACGTCATAAATTCTAATTTAAATTAATTGACTCATCTTTTATTAGGTAATTCTCTGGAGATTAAAACCTTCTAGAATAGTTTATTTAATATAACGTTTTCTTTTTTTTAAATCTCAATTAATAAGGAACTTTAAGCAAGTATAAAAAAATTTAAACTATGTTATAAACTGTAAATTATAATTACAGTTTATTTAATTAAGTAGCAGTTACTTAATCACTTTTAATTTTATATACTGAATGTCGTTTATGATTGAGAAAGTCTGAGATATTAATAGAGACAGAGATAGTTAGAGAAGGACAAGAGAAAGAAATAGTACTACACATTCTTCTTAGTTGAAAACCTTTGAAAGTGCATGAATGATACAATAGGTCATAGGTCAATAGATTTTATATCTCTATTTTTTTCCTCTAAAGAAATTACCCAAAACAGCTGCTCCCTATATCAATAACACACCAGGATTTAAAGAACACAAGACAATTTTTTACTTATTCCAATTCTACAGCTTTTGTGTATGTAATAATACATGAATTTATTTCCTCACTCATGCCTTTCCTATCTTACTAAATGTCTCTCTGTAAACTCTCTCCCTCGTAAGCTACGTTCTTTTGCAGACTCACGTATTCTTCTGCTCCCAATTGACACACTAAAACATTGGGCGATAGGTCTTCCTCTTTTTGTGCTCCGCCCAGAGTAATGGAATTCTCTGGCATTACGTATTCGTAGTGACCAACTACTAAGGCCTTCAAGAATGCCCTAAAGCTGGTGTGGGCAAACTACGGCCCGCGGGCTGCATGCGGCCCGCCAGAGTATATTATGCGGCCCGTAGGCATGTACATGTTACGATCATTTGTCGATGTTAATTTTCTTAGTTTAGAATTTTCTTATATTTTAAAAATTTTATTCCATGAATTTGATTCGAATTTTTAGATAATAAATCGGATTTATGGCTCCAGAATTGATTCATGATCATTAGTCATTAATTGTTAACATCCTTATTCGAAACTGCATTTCAGCTCAAAGGAAGTGGCTTTTGTTTACGATTTACATATTGCAAGTTTTAAAAAAATGTAATTTAAAAGCGAATAGACGTGGACTTAACCATGAGACCTGCCAACCAAAAATAAAGATTGAGGACGAATGTCGTGTTTTTAATGACAAAAGGACGCTAATTATTGCTTCACGTGCGTTTGGAGCAAAGCAGCCTTCTTGCTGTGCCGTGAGTGTGTGAGAGTCTTTAAGGAGTGCAATTTAAAAAGACACCATCAAACAAAACATTTTAATTTTGGGAACAATTTAACGAACGAAAAGAGAAAGGGGAAATGCCAGGATTTGTTTAATAATTTAAAGAAGCAACAAACTGTTTTCACAAAACAGTCTTCGATACAAGATGCTGAAACCAAAACCAGTTGGGTGCTGTCTAAAAAGAATTGTAAAACCTAACAAGTATTTTTCTGACAGGGAGCTCAACAAGGAATTCTGCTTGTCAGATGCACCAAGCATTATGTGTCCAGAACAGAAAACAAAATTTAATAGCATTTAATTATCAAGGAAAACTTTTGAATTTGAAAGGATGTTCCAAGGATTCAAGAACCTGGAACCACTCTTAATATCCTCAGTTCACTATTTAATGTAGAACCTGGATTCAGCCCCAGAGGATATACAAATTAGAGCTACATGACTTTCAAGCAGATTATGACATAAAGGAGAAGTTCAAGTCATTTCTTCTGATGGAGTTTTATGGATGTTTGCCAGCAGCAGCATTTCCACACTTAAAAACTTTGCTGCAAAACTTGTGTCACTATTTGGAGCCACATACATCTGTGAGCAAGCCTTTTCTTGTATGAAAATAAACAAGTCTAAGAACAGATCGATGTTGACTGACTGCAATTTGAATGCAGTCATGCGAATCACAACCAGTAAACTGGTTCCACAGTTCAAGAACATTATCCAAAGTTATGAACAGTAACATACTTGTCATTAAATAAAAGTGTACTCTATGATCCGCTTGTATGTAAATGACGTTCCTAATTCTTCATAGTCATTATAACAGGTTACAATAAACTTTTGTTGAAATAGTTATGAATATATATGTTATAGAGAGTGAATATTAAATAAAATGACAAGTACATGTTTATAATCATTAATTCTAATTTTTATACCTTGTAAATTGTAATTGAAGTAGACAAATATATATGCAGCCCGCCTATAACAATAAAGTTTTGAATACGGCCCTCCATAGAAAAAGTTTGCCCATCCTGCCCTAAAGTCACATCTCTTTCCAAATTAACAAACATAGATTTCTCGGAATGATAAACGTAGCTTATATTCACCATCAGGACATTATGTGTATTTTGTAAATTTGGTATTTAGGAAATGAATATCTTTAATTGAATGCATTTGTGAATGTATCTGTTACTATTTTAGGTGGAGCGCTGTGAGCCGAGCTGCTTGCTGGGGTACTGCGCTAAAAAAATTCTCAAATTATTTTTATTAACAATGCTCCCCAACCCACTCCCAAATATGTGTTTTTTTAGTTGATTAAAAAGCGCATCTGAAACCTAGCGCCTAGCACACACAAATATTAAAAAGCGCATCTGAAACCTAACACACAAATAGTAAAAAGCGCATCTGAAACCTAACACACAAATAGTAAAAAGCGCATCTGAAACCTAACACACATAAATAGTAAAAAGCGCATCTGAAACCTAACACACACAAATAGTAAAAAGCGCATCTGAAACCTAACACACACAAATAGTAAAATAAGCATCTGAAACCTAACACACACAAATAGTAAAATAAGCATCTGAAACCTAGCACACACAAATAGTAAAATAAGCATATGAAACCTAGCACACACAAATAGTAAATTAAATTACAACAGCTGCGTATACTCCAATTGGCCCTTTATGGATACAACTGGTCTTATAGATTAAAGTAGATAAAATAATTTTTAAAAATTATGGTTGTTTTTATGTTTCTATTAAATTAGTCAGAGGCGGCGATAGGTACTCGCGAGGCCACGTGCAACAACGACCCCGCGGGGCCAGAGTACTGGTAACGATCGCGAACTACCAATATGCCCAAAAGGTCATAATATCTTGATTAAATCAATTCTTGCGCAAACTCAGTTGTGCAATATCTGCCGGCTCTTTTGTTACTAAAATATCTTTATGTTCACGTTTTATGAACAATGGTTTATTTTCGAAAAATACCTTAACGACTTACGTTAAAATGCAATTATTTATTGTACAAAGCAAGCTTTCAAATGCATGCTTCTAATCGCAAGTGCATTGTGTACATGACTGCATGCAGTGTACTTCGACATGCAGGATGACATTCTCATAAATCTTGGTCCATCGCATCAGCGAATCACTTAATAATTTACATTCGCTAATTAATGACAGGCATGCAGCTTGTTTTCCACTGTCAAGTTCAATGGTATTGTTTGATGTCGGCTGCAGTTATACAAAGTCCCTTACCATTCTCATAGACGAAAGTCCACTTTTCTCGCCATCCTTGTGGAAAATTCATTGAGAAATTCATTGATGAGGTCTTTGTATAGTCCAAAGCGGCATAAATATCCTTTTCTATTGAGAGAACTGCCAGACCACAGAGCCTTTCTTGAGACATCGTTGACCTCAGATAGTTTTTGATCAACTTCAGCTTGGAGAAACTTCTTTCTGCGATTTTTACGGTTAATATAACTTGGACGAAATATTCTCAAGTCTGAAACGCGCAGGGTCTGGGGCGATTGCCCGAGCTGCCACCCCCAAAGGCGCTCTTGAAATTAGGCAACGCCCACGTTTTTTGAAAGGTTTGAAAACCATTGGACAAGCCTAAACCAAATAAAGATGTTTACAAAACAAATCCACAAACTGTCGCTGTTACATGCCACCCCACAAGGTAGAAGGCGCGAAAGGAAAACTTTATCTTTACATTAAACATATTTTACAGATTTTAGATCAAGTTAGGCAAGTGCTGGGCTAAAAGTGAAATGAGAATTCTAACCCCTTCCGTCCACGTAAAGCTGAAACCAGTCTTTAAAAGGTCCGTCGTAAGTATGCATCATCTTGAGCATCAGGTGATGGTTGTAAAGTGAGACAGCCGTGTCCTTGGGGTTTCTCACCGTCAGTACAATCTTGGTCTTCTTGGATGATACCTGAATGCAGACAAAGATAAGAATATTTTATTTTCGACATTAAAATGATTTACTGATATTTACATTTTGTATGTGATTAATCGACTGCCAAAAAGGTTCTTAACCACACTTAAATTTGATGAGTTTGAAACTGCTTTTTGTTTGTATTTTTTTCTTTCCATTTAATTAACTTTGTAATAAAAAAAATGTGATAAAAAATAATCGTGTTTCAGTGTAATACAAATTAATTTACTGACTATATTTACTTAAAATAGACTTTTTTCTTTTAACGGTGCGATTTAGTACAATTTCACGTTTTTTTTAAAAATCCTTTTTATTAACTTCACCGTCTTGTCTCTCTCTCTGTCTGTCGTGGGTTCGCGCTCTGGCAGAAAAACGAAAGTAAAAAATGACTCACTTCCCGTGATGCCATCGAGCTAAAATTTTGCCACGTAGACGTGTCACCAAGCAATGCATTGTATCAAAATTTCAGATCCATCGAATGTACCGTAATTAAATTAATGCATTTTTAGATTATCTCTATGTAACTCTATGTAACCGTTTGCTATTGTTGACATCCACGTGTTACTGGAGTTCACTCCAGCCATCGGTGACCACATCCCCGTGTTTTACAGAAAGGGTAGTTTACTCACGTTCAGACTGTAAATGTTAGTCACGCTGCGTATTACATTGAACATAATCAATACTTTTAATTATGTCTCATATAAGGGATTTATCGTCAAAAACTTTGTTTTTAAGGGTTGTTGAATTAAATCCTTATATTAACTTCACCGTCTTGTCATGATCTCTTTCTCTGTCGTGGTCAAAGCCTATGGAAAAAATGTCCAAAAAATGACCCACTTCCCGTGATCATATCGAGCTGACATTTTGCACATATACTTGTGTCACCTAACAATGCATTGTTTCAAAATTTCAATCGATCGAAAGTACCGTAATTAAAATAATGAATTTTTATTTTATCTCCTTGTAGCCGTCTGCAATAGTTAACCTCCACGGGTCACTGGAGTTCACGCCAGCCATCGATGGCCACATCCCCGTGTTTTACAGCAAACGGAGTTCAGTCAAGTTCAGTCTGTAAATGTTTGTCGCGCGGTGCGTATTATATTGAACGTAATCAATACTTTTAGTTATGTCTCGTATATAAGGGATTTATAGTCCAAAAATTTGTTTTTACGGGTTGTTGTTTTTTTAATATACTTGGTCGATTGCATTGTTTGTTGTGAACTGTGTGCTCGCGGTGGGAGTATGTGGATGTCGTGTTTCGAGTAGTCCGTGGGTAATTAATGTTGGGGGTGGGAGGGGTGGGGGAGATTGTACGTTATTATTTTGGGGAAAGGTGTGGAGTTGTTTTGTTGTTGTTTTTTTTTGTCCCTTGGTATCTTATAGAACAGTGCTTCTCAAACTATTTAGTGTGGTGAAGCGCAGATATTTTCCATTGCTCCAGGGATCGGTGCACTATTTTTACCTGTACTGACGTGGCAGCGAAATGTAGTTTTATTTTATTTTGGTTGCTTTATTTTATGTGCTTATTGCCGAAAAATGGACATATTCTAAAGCAGTGTTGTCCAACCGGTGTGCCGCGGCACCCTAGTGTGCCGCGAGAAAATTTTAGTGTGCCGCGAAAGATTTCAAAAATACCATAAATTGCTAGGCTTTTCGAACCTTCAAGTTTTGAAGAAAAAAAACTATCCTTAACCGAAAAAGAATTGAATAAAAACGTTTCATGTTTGTATTGTTCTGGTTGTAGAGAATCTCTTGAAAGCTACAAAATTTCTCTCCTCCATTGGGAATAAATAACTGTTGTAAGTAAATAAAAACCCTTTCCTGCTGTTCACTTTTTTAAAAACCTTTAATTACAGACGGCTATGGATAATTTTTTGAAGAGAAGCCAGAAGGATTCCAGCGAGCATCAAAATGGAGAGAGAGCTGCGAAATCCAAGAAGAATGTTACCAAACGGAAATATCACGAGGAATATCTTGAGTATGGTTTCATACAATGTGCAAATGATCCTTCTCTTCCGTTTTGTCTTAATTGCAACATGGCACTGTCCAACGAGTCCATGAACCCCAGTAGGCTAAACTGAAGAGGCATCTGAACTCAAATCATCCAGGATTGAAAGACAAGCCGAAAAGTTGTTTCGCATCCATTCGGTCAAACTTAGAGCAGCAATAAAAAAATAATGAAGAAATTTTCCTCAATTCCTGTCAAAGCTCAGTTAGCAAGCTATAAAATTGCGAATATTTTGGTCAAACAAAAGAAATCTCATTTGGACGCTGAGACAATAATATTGCCGTCTTTACGAATCGCATTTGAGACTATGGAGTTGGGACCCGACGCTGTTGAAAAAATAAATAAGATTCCACTGTCTCACCAGACGATGGGACGTCGGATTGCTGACATTTCGACAGATTTGGACAATCAAATTAAAGAGCATTTTGTGGAAGCCGACGACATCCAAAAGCTCTGGGCAATGCAAATCGATGAAAGTACTGACATCAGCGGAAAGGCGCAACTGCTCACGTCAAACGTGAAAGACTGCAGATGATAGACAATGAGAGTTTGCTTATCCAGCAATGAGCCGCGTTTTGAGCTCATCTGCTCCAAAGAAAATGCCCAAGTATCTCATTAATTATGAAACATCTTTTGAATAAACACTGATTTCTTGTTTTTTTGTGAGGTGTGCCGCGCAAATTTTTTACCAATTTAGTGTGCCGTGAACGATTTTCGGTTGGACAACACTGTTCTATAGGTTTAATATTAAATAGTGTATTACCCGTCAAAAATGGCGGAAGTTTACAAAATAAATACACATCGGATTTAAAAAAATAACGTAATACAAAATTTTCATTTATTTTATTTATTTTTATTTTATTCATTTATTATCATGTTGAACGATTTTATGCGAACGTTCGAAAAGTGTTATTTTTGGTGCAGTAATTTGGTACGCTGCTTTCTAAAATTAGTAGCACTATAAAACAAAATCGATCGCAGCGCCACCTAACAGCATTACATCCATACAGACAACGGGTATTATGTACATTGATGGATGCAAAAGAATAATTATAATTAGATTTTTCTGTCTTTTCTTGATAACTTCAGTGGACCGGCGTCGTATGGCCCACAGACCGGTACTGGTCCGCGTACCACAACTTTTAGTAGCACTGTTACGAAGCTAGTGTCTAGCAGAGTATACCTTTCAGTACGCTTGTGACACTTACTATATTTTACTTAGGTAGGTATTAAATTAAGCCTAAGCCTTGACTGGGTGATTTTACTTTAGAAATTTACCAGGTATGTGTAGCATAGACATTTTCAGCTCAAGATTAATATAGACATGCATTAGGTAAATTTAATGCTTGGGTGTACTGGCACCTGTTTGGGCAGGTAATCGAACCACATGTGAGAGTTGAGAACTCGAGGGGAGGGAATCCCTTCCATCAGCTGACCGGCGCCCATTTCCAAAAACGCCAGACCTTTTCCCATTTTAGAAAGCTCAGCTTGTTTCCTGGCTATCATACTGAGGATCTCCCACGTCCAGTGGCAGCCTGGAGAAACGAAGGACAAAGAAATGGTAACTAATAGGTGTGTAGTATGATATTAGTAGTGTCATGTGTCATGGGGTAAGATTGACTTGAACAAATTCAACTCAAACTGTGTGTTAAGGTTTAAAAGCAATTTAGTACGTCAACTAGGGAATAAAAAACGTACAACCACCAACTCTATATGGATATGTATTAATGAAAACTATTATGAATCCATTATCACAAGGACTCACCAGTTTTGGGATAGCCACACAAGAGAATGTCGTCATCTCGTAGTTGAAGGTCCCTCATCTGTAAGTATCCCCTGTCACCAAAGGGTGGCACCAGTCGTCCTTCATAGGACCAAAGTTTGAGTTCACGACCTTCTACGTCGTAGACGCTCTTGTTGCTAGGGAAGCCATACGTTTCTCTGTCAAGGAGTTTCTTGAAGGAAGATAAATATTCGCATTCATACGTGTGTACTGAAAGTTGGTTTTCTTTGAGAGTGAGGAAAATTATATGTTAAAAATAAGCTTCTCTAATCTGTCCCACCCACTCCTATTCCTCAAAAAATGTTCACATTAATTCAACATAGTTTGATTCTTAAATTATGTTTACTTATAAAACACAAGTATTATTCTATTTCTAAAGAAGACAAAAAAATATTTTCGAAATCATACCAATAATTTCTTTTAACATTTGATTTTATAATACTGCATTCAATCATAATTTTGGTACGCGTCTTTTAAAGTGACCCGACTATAGCCGACTGGTGGCTAGTGAACTCCGAGTCACTAATTAAGGCTATCAAACAGGTTTATTTCATTAATACACAGGCTACAATGTGGTTAAGCCTCTCACTACGCTAATTCATCTCATCGAATTCTCATCTCTACCATGGGCGACACACTCCTGGCCCTTGGACACTGGAGTGACCCGTGCCGGTCAACTTTAGTAGACTTCTACATTTTATTGTTTTTCTTCTTCGATGAAACTGCATTTATTTAATAATAAGTCTTCATTGTGATATCAATATATCAAAATGAAATTATGAATCAATGTCAATGAGGTGTACTATTATTAAAGGATTGAGAAATGTTAAATCTCAAATGGCCATTCAAAACAACGAAAGGAAATATTATAACACACTGATATTATCTTTTAGTCCAGGATAAAGGTTATCTTATCTTATCTGTTTACAGACGCTCCTTCTAAACAGAAGATTATTGCGTCCTACGCTTATCTATGGTTTGTGTTTAGTCCTGCATTTTTATTAGAGATTTAAATGTTGATAAAGTGTTGGTTTTCCTGGATTCTTCAGGCAACCCATTCCACGCCCGAATTCCGGACGGGAAGAAGGAAAACTTGTATGTGTTTGTTCTTGCATACGGAATAAGAAAGGTGTTTTTATCCTTATGTCTATCTGAGGGTTGTATTAAATTATCTTTGTGTTGTATTTCTAAATTAGAATTAATTGCTTTATGTATGATTACTACTTTGCTCTTGGTTCTTCTATCCTCTAGTGTTTCAAGGTTTAATGATTTAACTAATGGTGTTATTCTTGTCAGTTTCGAATATTCTCCAGTAATGAATCTGGCAGCTCTTTTTTGAATTTGTTCTAGTTTATCAATGTTTTCTTTGGTGGATCGGTCCCACACAGAAGATGCATATTCTAGTACAGGTCTCACCAAAGTGAGGTAGCATTTTAGTTTTATATCTCTATTACATTTGTTAAAGTTCCTTTTTATAAAGCCTAAGGTTTTGTTTGATTTTTTAATAACTTCATTGACATGGGGATTCCATGATAGTTTCTCATTTATTAAGACTCCTAAGTATTTTGCATCTTTATTTTGGGTCAGTTCTTTTCCATGAATGTAATATTTTGAATTTATTTGTTTCTTTTTCTTTGTTACTCTTAACAGTTGACACTTTTCTGGATGGAAAGACATACTCCAGTTAGTTTCCCATTTTATCAATTCATCTAAGTCTTTTTGTAAAATTTTGCTATCTTGTTCTGATTTAATTGTTCTATAGATTATACAATCATCAGCAAATAACCTAACTTTTGTACCTGTTGAGATGTTGTTGGGTAAATCATTTATATAAATTAAAAAGAGTAAGGGACCTAGCACAGTTCCTTGTGGAACTCCTGAGTTAACCTTTATTGGTGCAGATTTAGATCCATTAATTATTACAGTTTGCTCCCTGCCCAAAAGGAAGTCTTGGATCCAGTGATGTAAGGAACCTGAGATTCCAAAGTAGTTAAGTTTTTTAAGTAAACTAAGGTGGTGAACTTTGTCAAATGCTTTTGAGAAGTCTAGTAATATTGTGTCTAAGTAATAAGGTTTACTTGAGTAAAGACAAATCAATGTTGTAATTTTAAAAACAATTTAATACGTGAACTGGAAAACGTTAAAGTTTAAAAAGCAGGTCTGTATACAAACAAGAAGTAAACACGATGCAGGAAATACGTGAAACTGCCATTTCTAGCAATAATACGAGAGCTTTCAAAAAAAAAGAGCACACTTATATTTATACCTATCTTGTAGAAAATACTAGATACATAATATTGCCCCTTTATTTAGAACATTAGAGATTGTGTGTGAAACGTAAGCACATGCGATTAAAATTGTTTTAAAAATTTACATTCACAAAATACCCACATAATATCTACACCAAAAAGAATATCATTAAAAATTGCTCATTGCAACAAAACAGTAAACTATACCTGAATGTAACTCACAAACCCAAACAACAACAAGGAACACGGGGACCCATTCAAAACCTTAGAGAGGTAACATTTCCCCGCCGCTAAGGACCCTTTAGCTAGTCGATCGGCTTGCCACCATAAACTGTGATTGGTCCATCCTACAGCACCTGGTACCTATCGACATGCATATATGCAAACACGTTCTTGTGCTTGTCCATTGTGAACAATAAAAACATAGATCAAACGTCAAAAACCATATATATTCTATCATAGTCAGATTTAGACCACTCCACGCCCTTCCCCAACAACAGATACTATTCTACTGCCCTCACGCTATTACCGTATTATAACCCCCTGCCCGACCGTCAACCCAACCTTAAACACACAGTCGGCTTCCGTCCCGATCCACATACCCCACTCGCTCCGAGCTAAGTGCCCTTCGGGCCCGCCAAGGCCCACTCAGCCCTACCACCAAGCCGCCCCACCCCACTCACTACCACCCGACCGCACCAGCGTATTTCCCCCCAGTTATTGCCCCGCCCCCCAAAATTAAAACCCACCACCCAATCCAAACAGGTGAGGGCCCCGTCGCCATTGCTTACCACCCTGCACAGGCCTACCATGTACCTCCCTCCCCCTTCGGGCACACCCTCATGTGACATACTCTGCACGCGATCCCAGCTACCCCTCCTAACTATTAACCTCTACAATCAACAACTACTAACCTACCACCGAATCAGCACAAAGCTTCAATTACCACCACCCGCACCACACGAGTAGGGGGCCTATTCCACGTAAGCCGTGAC
>CALYLW010003039.1:0-19298 GCA_944989445.1 Ampullaceana balthica | reverse complement strand
TTTTTTAAAATGTTTAAACCAAAATTTATTGTGGGTTATATTTTTATAATTAACACACTAAAAAAAAATAATATTAAATTTTAAAAAATAACAAGTGTTTCTGGAAGCACTAATATGAAAAGAAAAGGCAAATAAAATCTTTTTAAGCATTTACACATATTATTTTTCTAACTCGAAAATGAAATTATTTTGGTCTTGATATTTTCAACATTAAGATAGTTTTTACATCAAAATTTTTGGCTCTAGTTACATTTTCAACACATTTTCATTTAATTCATTTGGGGACGCGGTGGTCGAGTGGCAGCGCACTGGACTGTCGTACCGATGGTCACGGGTTCGAATCCGTGTGAAGGCAAGGGTTTGTTCCCGGGGCCTAGGGCGTCCCTGAGTCACCCCCGCTCCGAATGGGTACCTAACACTACATGTAGTTAGGCGGCTGGGTAATGCGTGGAACCCACAAAGCCGCGGCCTGTGAATGCTGCATCACTTGCCAACAGATCATCTGTCATGGTCTGTGGACGCAACTATCTTCTGCATAGAAGTAGCGTCTGTATAGAGAAGATAAGATAAGATAATTTATTGTAAGGTAGGTAGTGAAAAAAGAAATGTATTTTTTTTTCTATAACTTTACCATTATTAATCCAAATTTAGTAATTTCTAATGATGGAAAAAATTTATAACATCTCGAAAATCCTTTATTTCCCCACAAAATATCACTTAACAAAAATATTTTTTTTCCTTTTTCGGGGAGAGTGCGGTTAAAATCCCAATTTAAAAAAAAATTAATAAAAATATATAATAGAAAAGCTTTTAATTCAATTTTTAATTATGCCATTTAAGATTTCCTGGAAGTTTGAATGAAATTATATTAGTTTTATAAAGTGAATTGTGATGTGAAAAAAAAACATTGGTGGGTTCACTCATCTTAAGCAAAACACCTACTCTCAAATGCAAATTGCAAAGAAGTATTTTTATCATATTAATTTCTGAATTTCTTTCTATTATCAAACCAATAAAGAGTACAAGAGAACGTATTATTATAGTGGAAATCAATGAGTAAGCTTTGGGGATATTTAAGGAGTTTTCCCAGTAAAATATGTTCAAGGGACCATGTAGAGTGGAGAGCTTTGACAGAGGCCCTATGTTCAACAAGGAACTCAAAGGACAAATGATGATGATGATGTTGTCTGTTTGTTGAAAAAGGCTTCAGACTGATTTGTTCATTTTTCTTTTCTAGGCTTACAATTGCTCCTACTTTATATTTGATTTACATTCAAAAAGAGGTTCTATATTGTAAGGCAATGGTGGCCAAACTGCGACTCGCGAGCCGCATGCGGCTCTTCTGTTCTCACATTGCGGCTTGCATACAATTTATGAAGGACATGTTGCAAGTATTACTGGACATTTCCAAGCCAGGATTAATGACCCATAGTGCTTCAATGCGGCTCTCAAAACTTTGTTTATATTTTAAAATGGCTCTCAGCTACTACATGTCTGGCCCCCCCTGTTGTAAGGCAACAAATACAAAAGGAAGACAGAAATTTTAACGTTGTCTGGAAACAATTTATTTATTCATATTGCAAAATTTGTAAATAAAACTTTATATATAGTAATTTTTATATTTTGTATCAAATCACATTTGAATTTAACAGAATTTTTTTGAAAGTAAAAAATGATAAATTTTAATATTATAGTAATAAATTGTTTTATATTTTAAATTGCTTTTCCCAAAACAATAAATAGATAAGAATTTAAAACAATTTATCAAAAATTATTTAAATATTACACATCAAAATGATTTATTTTATGACTATAAAATTTTTACAGATTAAAAACAATTTTTTTAAAAGAATTACAGACATTGTATGCCAGCCAGCCAACCACTGTACAATACTGTACATATATTCATATGATTTACATCAACTGTCCAATATGCACAGGTCCAAGTTCAAGATCACAAGCGTATTAAGATACATAATATTAGTTTTAAATTTCCTCATTTGAAAAAATGGAACAGCTAACCCGCTGCGTAGCATACGCCGCTAATGATTTAGTGACGGGTGAAGACTTCCTGAAAGACACAGTTGGCCGAATGGGGTGGGTTTGGGCAAACGACTCTGAGTGAATGAAAAGAAGGAACTCTGGAGAGAGCAACATACAATTGTCCATGACTGAAAACAGGTTATGGAAGATACAGGCATATCTTTTTGAACGTTTTGCCCTGTGCTTTATTTATGGTCATGGCAAAGGCTAATCTCACAGGGAATTGTCTGCGCGTAAAGGTAAAAGGCAAATTTGAATCTGATGGAGTCAGGGATATCCGGGGAATAAGGACAGTTTGTGAGGTAGCAGCTGCGATAGTTTTACACTCCAGTACGCTGAGGTGAATGCTGGTAACAGTCAGTCTAGTGCCATTACAGAGACCTCTTGCTGGCATGAGGTTTCTAAGAAGCATGACCACTGAACCAATTTTAATTTTTAGTTTATGCGGAGGCATGCCAGTAGGGGTAAGACTGTTCAGAAATTCTTCGGGGAATGAAAGTTGATCTGCGGGATCATCTGTAACGATGGAGTCAACGCTGGTGAAAGTTACTTCGTCGGTTGGGATACGTTTCAATACTTGTTCATTCAGGTGCAAGGAGTCTTCGTTCGTGACACTTAATATAGCTCGCGTACTGAGTTGTTCCGAAGTGTCAGTTGAGAAGTCGAGGTCGCCATATAGTTGTTGAACGGGATCAGAATGAACAGGAAAACAATGTGAAGGTAATGTTACAGGAGTTCCATTTGTCCCGTCTCCAACATCGAGAAGCCATTTTGCTAAATGTTGTTCATCAGGAAGAGCTCTCATATTTTTCGTCAGTGTAAGTACATGCATGTGACGCCACAAAGATTGCTTGTTAATGCAACTGGCGACAGTTAGTGCTCGGGAGCCACGCATAATAACGGGGAGTATTTGTCGGAAATCTCCACCCAATAGTATTGTTTTCCCTCCAAATGGGTGTGTCTCACCTGTGAGATCACGTAACAACCTGTCAACTGCCTGGAATGCGTATGCATGTGTCATTGGCGCCTCGTCCCATATAATCAATTTGGATTGCAGAATATGTTGCGCGTGTTGCGAGTTAGGTTTGATATTGCATGTTGAAGTAGTAGTGAGCTTCAACGGTATTTTAAACACCGAATGTGCAGTACGTCCACCCGGTAACAATGTTGCTGCTATTCCTGTTGATGCAACGGTTATAGGATTGTCTCCCCTGACTCTGATTGTATGAGTCAGAGTTTTGTAGACAAAGGTTTTCCCTGTTCCTGCAGGACCATCTAAGAAGAAGCAGGTTTGTAGCGGATGGGATTCGTTGTATGCAGCGACGAAAACAGTGTCAACAGCGTGCTTTTGTTCTGTGTTGAGTTTGTCGTAGTGTTCCATAGCGTGGGAGTTTTCAGCCTGAGCGTCGAAGACGGAAGATGAATGACACATTGGAAGAATGTCAGTGAGGGGTAGGTGTAATTTGTGCAGGTTGAGGCCATGTTGGAGCATGTCATTTATTTCTGCGAGAGTATACATGCAAGCGGTGCGTGTGGAATATGTTCTGAGAAAAACCTCAGAAAGGGAGAGTTTATGCGTGTCCCAAAGGTGTGGAACGTTATGTGGTTCGCCAAAAACACAGACGAAAACGAAAAGTTGTCGCAAGAACGGTGACATTCGTATCTGAGATGCCTCTGTAAGAGTATCATGCCATATCTTGTCGTCTTTAAGAAGACCCAATTGTTGGCACGTCTCTTTGAAAGTGTTACATTCCACACCATTAACAGTTCATAGAAGGTTGAAACTTGTGACGCCTACGGAACGGGTAAGGAGAAGCCTGAGGTAATAACGTTCGGTGTCGTTAATGGCAACAACAGGCATTCAACCGATCACTTTTGTGCCTCGTCTAATTCTCTTTTGCCATTTTCCAGAGGATTGTTGGAATGTGTAATGTTGGGGAACATCAGTGTAATGTAACTCCACAGCTTCAGGATCGGTCTTGTTGAGTTCAAACCAAGCTAAGAGCATGGTGCTTTTGTTGACCTGTTTTTGTAGCGCTCGTTCTTCGTGACCCTCATGAAAGAAGATGACTTGTTGTTCTGGCAAATGAACTGGTAATCGTGTAATAACATGCGATTTTTCTGAAAGACTGTACTCGTTCAAACGCCACATAGCCTCAGGAGCACTAACATACCTACCATCAAGGAAAGTTTGTATTTCGTCATGTTGGAAAACACCATCGGCTGGCTCCTTCTGAAGTGCAATGGATGCAGCGTAGTGTCCTTTGTAGGCATACTTATATAGATACTTGATACATTGAATGGGCGCGCACACTTCAACATTAATGTCAGCATTGAATTTCTGAGAAAGCCTGGGATTGTAAGGTACTATCCAACGATTATCGATGTCGTATTTGCCAACAATGGCAGTTGTGCCCTGTCTTCGGCGGTATATGGGGTACCCTTGTGTGTTTTCTTGTGTCTCGGCGTTGAAGTCCTTTGGGAAATTTTTGGTGCACTTGCCGTCTTTCATGCAAGGTGAGTTGGCATTGAGCGTGCCACACGGACCATGTACCATGCATTTAGTGACAATTTGGAAAAGTCGAGGGTGTATTTCGGGATTAGGAAGCTCAGCGCATACATATTTGTCTATGTCATCTTTGGTCCTTATTTTGCACTGTGAATCAAGTGTCAGTAACATATGGCAATGAGGCAAGCCTCAATTTTGGAACTCAATGACGAAAATGTATGCGACTACATTGCCGAAAATATTCCTCTCCAGAATGTCAGTTAGGAACTCCCGAAGTGTGATATGAAAGACGCGGGCAACGACATCAGGCTGTGTTTTTGGCGCTCATGATGGGAAATGGCGTTAGAGATTTCCGGTCAAGCAGGCTGTCGACATTTGCGGACAATTGCCATCGCGTCTTGGTAGTTCTGTTGCATGTACCGTGGACTGCCTTGAAACGTAGAGGGAAGAATGATCAACTGTCCAGGGCGAAGGTTATTGTCTTGTGCTTTCGCAGCGATAGCATCCATCAGTCCCCTGTATTGTTCTACACACAAATCTTGTTGATGGGGGCGTAGGTAATGTAAACGTGTGCCTTCTGTTCTGACATATGCGTCGACGACATATTGCTGGAAGAGTTTGCTGCTGGAATGCAAGATGGTGAATGCAGATGTCATGGCAAGCCTGTAAGCATAAAATTGGAGTTGTGTGACTCGGGTTCTGTTCGCGGTTTGCTTTTCTTCAACATAGGTCAATTGTATGTGCCAGCCTGGATCTCTGTAAGGGAATAGTAGTGGATAAACCATGGGGTCACAGTTCATATTGAGTACAGAGATACGCTTGCAAGCATCTCCTATTGGGTATATGCAAATATCGCGTTGTGCAGGAGGTTCCCCGTCTTCCCCTACAAAGATAGCAGCAACATCAGTTTGACAGGATGGCGCGTTATACCTTCTCATACCCAGAGTTGGATTTTCCATTAACACCATTCGTACAGCAGCAACAGGGTTATTATGAGTGATAATTTCGTGCATTTGCATGTAGGATTTAGCGAAGGGGTTAACCTGTCGTAACATTTTGTCTAGTTGCAACAACAACATATCACTGCAAGCACTGTTACAATCGTTTTGCAAACGTTGAGTGGTAGCCTCAGCAGAATCGAAGATATATAGTTGACCGTATCGAGGGAGCGTGTTAGGATTGGTATACAATGGAGAGACTTGATGATAAATTTGACCGTGGATTCGGAAAGCATACGGTCCATGGCCAGGTGGTTGAGCGATGGGGCGCCCATTGATGCGAAAGCTAAAGCAGAGTTGTATTCCCTGATATGATCACAGAAATGTCGGGACAGCGGATTCTTGTCACTCAAGAAGTTTTGTAATAAAGGAGGAGTTTGGGATAGCGGTGGCAAAGACACTTTGCCGTGACGACAACACGTAGTATAATGTCCGGATTTGTTTACATCTGATGGCCAATGAAGAGCATTGCAAGAAGTACATAGTGCGGTAGGTAGTCCAATGCTGTGTTCCTCGATGGGAATGGCAGTGTGTTCTTGAAACGCAGCGGAAAGTTGAATGCGATGAATGTGCATGTGGTTTGCGAGAAGATGGCACTGTTTGAAAGAACGTTTGCAATGTACACACTCAAAGAATGTGTCATGGTAGTGTGTTTTTTTATGTTTGTTGAGAAGAGATGATGTTGTGAACGATTCAGTGCTGTATTGACACTGGAAGGATTTCGTCAGGGCATGTGTTTTCAAATGGCTAGTAAGATTTCTGTGTGCGTGAAACTGTTTGTCGCAAATGCTGCAAAGAAATGTTGTTGAATGTGTTTCTACATGTACATGTTTAGTTTGTAAGTGCTTCTTGAGAGTGCGAATTGTTTTGAAGCATTGCTGGCAATGGTCACATTGCGCCATTCGTTCAGTGGAGTGTGTTTTTAAATGTGCGTTGAGATATCTCTGGAGGCGGAAGGTTTTAGAACAAATGCTGCATTTAAAGTCCTCTGTGGGATGCGTTTGTTCACTGGAGTGTCTTTTTAAATGTGAGTTGAGATTATATTTTTGTGTGAACTGTTTAGAGCAAATGTTGCAATGAAATTCCGGCGTTTGTAAATGTTCATCAGTAACAGGAGAGTGGGAAGGTGAAGTCAGATCAGTGTGGAGATCACATGGGTGTTTAATTTTGGTGCACTTGCCGACGTTGTCAACAGATGGCACCAGAAGGTCATCACGTGTGTTTGTGACAGGCACGAGAACTTCATAATGGCCATGATCCAAAGGACCGCTAAATAGCAGGGATATGGAGAGACGTTGACCCGGATTGTAAACTCGAGGAGGGTCATGCGGACGTTCTCGGAAGTGAATAGTGATAGTAGCGGGAAGTATTTGAGACATCGCCACAATTTCAGCCTCGCCACCTTAAACGCTGGAAGTATTCATGAACGCAGCGTATTGTCAAGCTGAGTGTATGACTGTGCTTCCGTGAGTAAGAACAACGGACAGGGCGTCGCCATAGTTATCCCAATGTTCGCAAACAAAGCTTACAGCCATCTTGCGAAGTTCGAGAGCAACAGTTTCGTCGATGACATTTTGCCAGAAATATGCGACAGATAGAAATAAACAGTTACCTGATGCAGTAATTTCGACTACACTGAAAGACCCGTTGACTCCACGAAATATATGTGAAGCGGTAGCCATGGTTAGGAAACGAATGGCAATACGAAGGGATAAAATCAAAACAAAGCTTCTGGGACAAACAATGGAAAGGAAACGTGGCTCAGACGACTGTAGAAAATAACAAAGCGACCGAGGACACAGCTTGAGCTTGAGCGACTGAGGTACACACTCCTAAGGGTACACACTATTACGCATGCCTGGAGAGGTGGTGTTTATGTTCACTAAGAAAGGGGGGGGGGAAACAACGGGCACGAAAAAAGGGAAGGGGGAGAACGTACACAAACAGTAGCACGAACAAATGGGAACAACGCGAGTGAACGTTGGGGGACCACAGAAGAATTTTTTATAAGTATTTCGGACATCGCCACAATATATAAACAAATATTACAGCCATGAAGCCAAGTTTGAGAGCAACAACTTCGTCCATGCACCAAATATGCGACCAATAGAAACAGACAGGTACCTGGTGAAGGAATTTATATAACATTGAACTAAGCTTTTTTACGTGACATGCGAAGCGGTGTTTATGTTTGCTAAGAAAGGGGGGAAAAGAACAGGCATTAGCATTTTTAAAAATAAAAAAAAACATGTTGCCGCTTGGGCTTGGACCTAAGACCTTCAGCATGTCAGGCGGATGTAATAACCAGTACACTACGAAATACATACACAGTGAGCAGGAACATCAAAAGTGAATGTAAAAAACATTGCTGCTCTCAAGACATGCCCCACTCCACCACTACCTTTGCTTGCCAAACGTTAACTGTGTTTAGTTGACCCGAGCGAGGGTCATTCGTCATGCTCGGTTGCACATATTTTTGCAGCTTACTTGCCTGGCATGGTCCCATGAAGAGAATTTTCCCCACAGCTTTATTTTTTTTTAAAGAAAATATTTTCTTGTGTTTATTTATCATTAATTGACCATACATTTATTGAATTATATATAATTTTTGCCACATAATTGCTTTGCAGGGAGTTTTTTCTAAAGTTTAATGCTGAAAAGAGCATAAGAAATTTATTTGCTAAGAACAAAATCTTTATCATTCCATAAAATTATGAAATCCTTGAACTTTTCATTTTTTTAAAAAATAAATTAAATAATAAACAAAATGAAAAAAGCAATTAAAAAAATAATTGTTAATTATGTGATTTTTTTAAATGTCAAATTTGGACAAATTTTGTGACCACTCACTTAAAAGCTTCTCTAATGTGTTTCAATTTAAGAGCCTGTTTTCAAATAAGGCTTTGTCATTTAGTTGTCAGTTTTGAATGCTAGGAATTACACACTTGGATTTGTAAATAAGGTTAATGATCAATTAAAATGCTCTTTAAGTTAATACTAATGTACTAGTAATACAATGTCTAATAAGCAGATATATATAACATAATGTCACTTGTGCCCTATTTTGAGATTTCATAGACTTTACGTAAGTGATTACAGTTAAATAAAAAAGGTGAAATAAATTGAAACAATTATATCAAAGTTGAATAAATGAAAATCAATTTAAATAACTTTCTTTAGATAGCTTTGGCTTGCATTAATATCTCAGACACTGCTTTGTAACTTTGGTTCTGTATATATCAAGATGAGAGAGTGACTTGAACAAACCAGGGTGCTTGGTCAGCTACATACTTACAAAGCTTCAAATATGCAGTCTGTGTTACTCTGAGCTCATATTTTCTGAATCATTTTCAAAAGGCTGGTCAAGTAAAGCATAAATTTCTGTGTCCTTTGTTAATGGATTTAAATTAGATTGCAATAAATATGCCTCACTTGGGCTTAAAATATCTGGCAGTAAATCATCCCTACTTAAACACTGTAGATCATGTGGCACATCATTTGATTCATCATTAGATGGGTAACATGAGTCTGAAGATCTTGGCATTTTTGTTGGAGTTGGTTGAGCCTCATCATCATTCAACATTGATTCAGCAGCTGGTGGTGTCTCAATGGTGGTCTGAGAGTTCGTTGATTGTCCGTAGCTGAAGAGATATCAAAAGAGATAATAAAATAAAAATTCATATGTAATTTGAATATTCAACAGGTGGACGTTAGGATTGAGAAAATGAAGGCTAATGTTGGTCCTGGTGAGGACCGGTCACTGTTGGGTGTTAGAGATAGTTGGTGATGGTCACAGCTTATTACTTAGGCCTTTTACTCATTTTGGGGTAGGGCTTCTTGAAGAGTGTTTCATTCACCTTGACCAAATGCTTTCCTTTCCTCATGGCTGCAGGTGTATTCCAGTTATTGAATTCTGAATGTGAATTATAACCCCATGTTTTCTTTGACCTTTTTCTCTCAATTCCTCTTGTCTTATCTATACAGAGGGTCCTTTTATACGGAAGATTATTGCATCCACAGACAATGCTGGTCTGTTGGCAAGTGTCGCAGCATTCACAGGCCACGGATATAAGGGTTCCAAGCAATAACCAGCTGCATTTGTTTCCCTAACTAGTGTTAGGTACCCATTTGGAGCTGGCTGGACTCAGGGACACCCTTGGCTCTGGGAACAAATCCCTGGGTGGACTCAGGGACACCCTTGGCTCTGGGAACAAATCCCTGGGTGGACTCAGGGACACCCTTGGCTCTGGGAACAAATCCCTGGGTGGACTCAAGGACACCCTTGGCTCTGGGAACAAATCCCTGGGTGGACTCAGGGACACCCTTGGCTCTGGGAACAAATCCCTGCCTTTATGGAGGTTTGAGTTTGTGACCATCAGAATGCAAGCCGAGCACGCATTCCCCTCGATCACCATGCCCCTGTGGGTTTCATGTTAGGTTCTATCTGGTAGTGTTATCTGTAGGGTTAAGGAGAGATTTTCTCATCCAACCTCATATTTTCCATCTGACATCTTCAGCAATAGGTTTGTGGTACGTCCAGTGTTGAAAGTCTTTCTTGGTGATGAGTTTGATCTCTTTTAGATTCAGGATTTTTTAAAGCCAACTTATGAGCCATAGTCATAATTGGTTTTAATGGGGGTGTCAATTATTAAATCATGGGTCATTATCATTCTGGTTGATCATAATCATGGTCATTCATAGTTTTAGTTGGTTATAGTGCTTTTTAAATAATTGTTTGAATAATGCAAATTATGAGGGATTTGGTAAATATTGGAGAATGTCAATGTCAGGATAAGTCAATGTTGTTATTTGTGTAGTTTGGGGTAAGTCAATATTGGGATTAGTCTATATAAAGGGTTATGGCATCACTATGGTTAGTAATGAAAGGTTTAGTTTGGTAAGATTTAATGAATGTTGAAGTTAATTATTATTGGCTAAGTAACCAGCCTTGCCCATATATTTAACATGTTCAAATCAAGATATCAAATTTATTTCTGAATCTTTATGAACGAAATAATAATAAAACTATTTTTTTTTAAAAATGTAATAAAGAAAAATTACAAAAGGAGTGAATAAACAAAGTCAACACTCTTTAGAAGTTTTCAAAATAATGACCAAAATGTTGTGTTTTTTTTAAAAATATTTTATTTGTGTTTATCTTTTCACTGGTAGACAAGTGCAGGAAATTTAAAAAAATTTTTTAATCTAGTAATTATTTTAATAGGGTGAAAATTAAATTTGACAAATGAATAATTCTAAAAATAGTTGTGTCAAATTTAGGAATTCATATGTAAGTAATTACTCACTTATGAATTTGTATTACTTTCTTCTCTGATGTTTTGGTGCAGTATCCATTTTCATTAGGTGGCTCCTCAACTAAAAAAGAATGATTAATTTCTTAGAGTTCAACAAAAAAATGTTTAGATCAACAGCTCTCAATGTGTAGGCAATGAAAGTCTTTAAAATTGTGGGTAATGGGGTGCACTAAAAATAATCATGTTCTTTTTTAAAAACTGGTACAAGGCATGAAGATGATAAATTATCTGTTACAACTTTAAAATGAAACGCAGATGTCATTGTTTATTTACTGCTGTAACACAGATGTCATTGTTTATTTACTGCTGTTCCCCAAAAATGAAAAGTGACAAGAGAAGAGTTCATAACAGAGATAGCATAAAAACTAAAGGAGCAAACTGTCAGATATTAATTCATTTTTTTTCTTAAAGTTTAAGTTTTATTATTAGAAGGTGTCTGATACAGATACTTTTATGCTGTCAGATTCTTCGGTTGTTCATGTAATGCAGTTTTTTCAAGGAAAAAGAATATCTTCATAGTGATTTCTGATGAAAATGACAGATTTGCCTCAGTGACAGGTAACACACATAGTTTGTTGGTGATTTAATGGAACAAAAATGTTTTTTGTCTTAACCTTGCATAGTTAAGCTAAAAACTTTTTTTGGTTAAAATTATCAAACAATTAAAGAGTTAACTTAACACTCTTATGTCTTATATACACAGACGCTCCTTCTACACAGAAGATTATTGCCTCCACAGACCATGCCGGTCTGTTGGCAAGTAACGCAGCGTTCACTGGCTGCGGCTATGAGGGTTCCACGCTTTACCCAGCCGCCTTTGTTTCCCTAACAAGTGTAAGGTACCCACTGGGTGAAATCTGGGACACTCTTGGCCCCAGGAACAAATTCGAACCCGTGCCACTCGACCACCGTTTTGTTAATCTTTTTGAGGATAAAGATTTTCAGCATTAGATATTTCATACTAAGTTCTGAGTTCAAAACAAAGAGATTTTTCTCTCTTCCACAATGAAAGAAAGATTGCTAAATAGGTTGTTAAATTGAAGTTCAGAAATTTCACATATGATATTTCTAATTTACTTTCTTTATTTAAAAAAAAATTGAAATTTGCATTAAAATAACACTACATGTATTTAAGCAAAATCAGCTGTCTGGAAATAAATAATATTTAATGTTTTATTAAACAAGGGAAAAAATAATAAAAATACTTTTCTCTCTTCATAACCTCTGCTATTATCAATAGTAATGCCTGGTTGAAGTTGGTGAATTTTTGGGTTGATTAAATAAAATTAAATAACGTTTAATGAATGCAAAAGCTTAAGACATTGTACTTGGGAATTTGGAGTGCATAAAATATGAAACAAAATGGAGATTGTCATACCACAAATAAGAATGTTAACAAACTCTTAATTGTATCCTAAAATTTAATTTGTGTTTTTAGTCTAAATGTCTACCTTTGGTCTCAACACAGAATTAACAATTTAAATAAAAAAATAGCATTCAATTAAGTCTCTGCCATGAGAATTATCCCTACACTTTAATTCAATGTTAACCTCATACCAATGTTTCTTATAGTTAAACTGCTATGAGAATCAAATGTATTTTATGAGCTGCTGTGTATGTAGTAGCAAGGTGGTAATGAAAACTACCAAAGCTTATATTTAAAAAAAAACTTGAAGCAATTCACAAAGCCAGGATGAACTTACCAACAGGCCTAGAGATAATGTTTTATTTACATAAGGAGTTCAGGTATTACTAGCTCAAATGTGTGTAATTAATATTCTTAATTTTTTTTAATGATATGCTGTATAATTAACTTTAACATATCAATTTGTAAATATCTTCAGTAAAAGATCACTTAAAATACTAAATCTATTTTTAGTTTAGGAATGTGTCAGAAAGTTGTCTTTTAGAATGAGTTTATGGCCTGATGAAAGGAACAATTTTGAAAACCAAAGATGAAGTTAAAAAAAAGAATGTTTTTAAGCCTCTGTCTAATATATTTCAGAGTATTAGTATGGTTAGTGGTGCAACATTATTACAGAAATAACATGCATTTTGTTCAGTTAAAACTTATAATATTTTGACGGGATTTTGAATTATCTTATCTATTACAGACTCTCCTTCTATACAGAAGAATATTGCGTCCTTTGCTTATCCATGATTTATTTTTAGTCTTGAATTTTTATTAGACTTTTAAATTTTGATAGTGTGTTGGTTTTCCTGGTTTGGTCAGGCAACCCATTCCACATCCAAAATCCAGATGGGAAAGATACAGAATAAGAAAAGTGTTTTGATCCCGATGTTTATCTGAGGGTTGTATTAGATTATCTTTGTCTTGTATTTCCAAGTTAGTATTAATTGCTTTATGTATTATTACTACTCTTCTCTTTGTTCTTCTATCCTCTAGTTTTTCAAGGTTTGATGATTTAACTAATGGTGCCACTCTTATCAATTTTGAATATTTTCCAGTAATGAATCTTGCAGCTCTTTTTTGAATTATCCTAATAAGGTTGACTGAACTAGTGACTGTTTATCTGAGCTTCATGAGCTATGCGCACATTTTTATCATGGATTGATATTACCATGTAGACTTGGGGTGGAGTGAGTGATAAAGTGAAGTTTAAATTAAATTTAGAGGGATATATTTTAATCAGATATTGAACTTGATTGTTTCATATGCTAGAACAGGGGTGGCCAGACCTGAAGTAACTGGGAGTTTTCATTACCAGCTTGCTACATACACAGCTGCTGTGGAAGTCCTCGCAAACATAGAACCACTAGAAATACTTAGGGACAAGGCAATTATAACCATTACAGAAAATTACAGCAGATTAGACACCAGAGAACCCTGCTACCTAATGCAGACTAACTGGGACGGACGTGGGCGGTTGAAGCGGTCCTCATTTATGCATCAAGTAATGGAACTTGATAGGGCCGTCAAACCCCCACAAAACAGAAGGCAAACTATAAGCGTCCCATTTAAACTGCCCTATGCGGAGGCTACACGTCCCGAAATACGTTTGTCTTTGACTGACACAGCAGTGACAAAACGCAGCCCTGAATATCTACAGAAAGTGGCTGCCCTTGAGACCATTGAAGGTTTTGCGGAAACCCAAGTGAAAGTGGTCATGGATGGATCTGCCAACTTGAAAGAAGGAACTGCAGGATATGCTGCGCTCATCCTATACCCAATGGGCAGGCCACAAAACTAGGAAATTTCGGGAGCCTGTGGGACTATGGAGTCGAATTACGGTGCGGAGCTTGAAGCTGTACACAGGGCCGCATTGAAGCACTATGGGTGATTAAATCTGGCATGGAAATCTTCCAGTAATCCTTGTAGCATATCTTTCATAAATCATACGCGAGCCGCAATATGAAAACAGAAGAGCAGCATGCAGCTCGAGAGCCGCGGTTCGGCCACCGTTGTGCTAGAATATGATTTAATAGAGTTTATACAGTCGAACCCACTTACCTCGAGCTCGGTTAGCTCGACCACCCCACTAACTCAACGTTTTTTATTGGAACCGCCAAATTCTCTCTTTGTCTTAGCATTTTTTCATCGGCTAATTTGATTTTTCTAAGTCACCGAAACCTAATACCTCGAGCACAAAAGAGGGCCAAATTTGCAACTTAACGTTGGTTAGCTCGATCCTCGTCGGTTCGCCTAGCAATGCATTTTTAGTTCAAATTAGTGTTGACATCTCGCTTTCTTCGAGACTTCCGGCTATTGTGTGATTCTACGAGATTTCAATAAAAATTACCGGATGTTATTATCGTCTTTCACTTTCGATCCATGTGTGAATTAGATGTATTCACCCGAGGTGCCCGTAAATCAGCGTTAGCGATCTTTAATCCGTCATTATTTCGCAGTGCATTTTATATTATTATTAAACTTAATTCATTTTCTGATGCATTGATCAATTTATTTTTTAGGATAAACGAATATCTTTAGGAATGAAAATAAAGGTTTGTATCGAGAATCAACGATGGTTTTTATATAATTAAATAAAAAATTATTATTCTTTTAAAAGTTTGTTGTTGCTTTGTTACCAGTAAGATACGTGACTGTGACACACGCGCGTGACGATGAAATCAAATCATTTTCTTAATATTCCAGTACATGTATATAATATTATTAATATACACGTCATCACTTTTGTAGGTCGAATTCTGATAAGGAATGATTTTTCTTTTAAAATTCGCTTAGACTTAGTTGCCGGCCGAGGTCTAACACACAGCCCACAGCGTGCTGTGATCAACAGTCAAGGCCGCAATAGTTTTATTTATATTATTACAAGACTGAGGAAATTCAAGAGCGTTCTGATAGTAACAGATATCCTGCACGTCAAAAGCATTAAACTTAAAATTACCATATTGATAAGTTTATTTTTATTTTTTTTAATTCGCTGATTCGACGGCATTGCAAACGCTAGCGGCTGTGACACGGCAAGGCGTAAACTTTGACCTTTTAGTGCATGCGCAGACAATTATAAACTGGTAACTTATTTTTCATTAAATGCTACCTCACTTTGGTGAGACCTGTACTAGAATATGCATCTTCTGTATGGGACCCATCCACCAAAGAAAACATTGATAAACTAGAACAAATTCAAAAAAGAGCTGCCAGATTCATTACTGGAGAATATTCGAAACTGACAAGAATAACACCATTAGTTAAATCATTAAACCTTGAAACACTAGAGGAAAGAAGAATAAAGAACAAAGTAGTAATCATACATAAAGCAATTAATTCTAATTTAGAAATACAACACAAAGATAACTTAATACAACCCTCAGATAGACATAACGACAAAAACACCTTTCTTATTCCGTATGCAAGAACAAACACATACAAGTTTTCCTTCTTCCCGTCCGGAATTCGGGCGTGGAATGGGTTGCCTGAAGAATCCAGGAAAACCAACACTTTATCAACATTTAAATCTCTAATAAAAATGCAGGACTAAACACAAACCATAGATAAGCGTAGGACGCAATAATCTTCTGTATAGAAGGAGCGTCTATAAACAGATAAGATAAGATAAGATAAATGGAATCGAAACATGACAGAGACGTAATCAAAGTCCTTTACTTCGGCATAAATATATATATATATATATATATATATATATATATATATATATAAATTCCCGATTAGTCATAACTTTTCCCGACTTTCAAAGCCGAGAAATTTTTTTAAAGAATTCCCGACTTTTTCCCGTTTTCCTGAGTGGGAACCATGGTTATATTTAAATTTTAAACGGTCCTTAAAAACGAACGGTCATTACAACCTTAGGAAAGAGTGAAGAAATATTAGGGCTCCGATACGATTCCGATTAATCGTCCCATCACTAATTAACGCTAACTAATTAATCATGTACATAAAGAAATTTCAAGCACATGTTAATATTTTGCCGCCATATTGGTTTTCGTTTTAACTCGATCATCGGTTATCTCGACGCCATTTTTCATATCCCAACGCCGTCGACTTAACCAGTTTCGACTGTATATAGAATTCTCTCTTATTTTACTCAAAACACAAACATTTTAAAACTTTTGATACGACACGATGTTATGCTTTTAATGGAGGGAATTTTACTACTACTACAATTAAAAATCACACGCTCTTTTTATCTAAAAAGTAATGTTTACACATGTACTTTACTGTACTTTATATAGGATCTTTTGCAGTTATATTGAACAAGAACATGTAACTAGAAAAATGAAATGTTAAATAGAAATTTAGCTCAGGAGAAAATAAAAAAAGGTACAAACCTTGATAGCACATTTTTATGTGATCAAATGAAATATTCTGTGGATAAATGATTGTCTTAATTCCATCTTTATCAGGTAGTGCCAGATTCGACAGCTCTCTGACAAGACTGTTTTCGTCATCACTGTCAATAATATGATGTGCGTATGAAGTTTCATCACCTGTATGTAGTTGAAAACACCAGTTTGAGTACTGGACTTATATATAATCTATAATGAACTCATAACACTATCCAAGTTTATTGTAATAATTTGGAGTCTACTACATAAAGATAGGGAATATAAGAGCATCTCGACCCAACTTTCACTGTCACCCGTTCATGAACATTTATGCTATTTATCTTCTAACTAGGCCTGTCAACGGGTACCCGGGATCCGGGTACCCGTTGCCTTGAGATTACCCAGGTAGTAAAATTCCGCCCGGGTACCCGTGAAAATATGGCTTCAATGTCTATATTAAACAAACTTAGGCTCCCATGCGGATTTTTTGTGTTTAATTTACGACTCTCGAAACAATTTATCAAATGAAAATTTTTGTTTCATATATATGCTGTGAAATACATTTAGGAGAATTATCTGTCAACGGGAAATACAAAACGGTCTCGACAAACCACAATGTATTTTGATTAGGGCTGCGGAAATTATCGATTAATCTCTCGATTAATCGTTAAAAATTTTATCGATTAAATATCTATTAAAATAATTTTAATCGATAAAAATTCGATTAAAATTTAAGAAAATATTTATAATATTTTTTAAAACTTTTAGTAATAAATAATAAATTATTAATAATTAATAATAATTTATATATATTTTTTTACGTACAAACATCTCCCGCGTAATATTAAAATTAATTTTATTAATTTATGTTGACCGGCAGACGTAAATTATAAAATTTCTGACAGCCAGAGCCGTCTTTACACCATTTTGGGCCCCCCGGGCAAAAAAATAGTGTTGGGCCCTTCCCCCGCAGGAATAAAAAATGAATATACATAATATATATAAATAAACATATTCCCATGGGGCCCACATGCTCGTGGGCCCCCGGGCAAATGCCTAACGGGCCTATGCGTTAACCGGCGCTGCTGACAGCATCAGCGCAGTTAAATTTAAACATATAACTAGAAAGTTGAGCAAATATGTTGTTTTTAAGCTAACTGCGGATGGCAAAGTCGAAGATGGTGAAAACATTTTCTGTGTCCACTGCCATAAACAATTCTCTTTTAAAGGATCAAATACATCGCTGACGTACCACCTTCAGCACAAATCAAGTATCAACACATTGTCATGAAATTTAATTCAAAATATTCTTAATTTTCAATGTCCGTGAGAAATGTTCAGTTTAATGACGTCATAAATTTCTATTTTTGGTTTTAATCGAAATTATCGATTAATTAATCGATAATTTTTCAAAAGTTAACGATTAAATTTAAATTAATCGATAACAGCCCTAATTTTGATACATCTTTTTTCTCTGAAAATGAAAAAGAAATCTGAAACACAAGAAGATTTTGGTTCTTTGAATGAATCATATAAAGAAAACAAAACTCCTTGGCCAAAAATTAAGGATGGACTGTATAGAGATGAAAGAGGCTGTGTTTGTTGTTGTTAATAAAAACACCCCTGCTTTGACACTAACATTGCTTTGAAATATGCCGACATTGGGCTACCGATTGATACCAATTATCTACCCCATCTCCCCCATCCACTCCTATACTATAACCGCACCCTATCCATTCGCTTGTGTTACTTGTATTGGTTAACACGTGTTGACCTAGAAAAACTTATGTTAATATTGCGTATAAGGTTGTCAGTTTTTAAGGTTAATAAATTAAATAGTTACTAACAGTGTAAGATGAGTAAGACGTCGGCATAGAGATGAAAGAGGCCGTCTTTGATTTTGTTAATAAAAACACCCCTGCTTTGACTCTAACTTTGATATTTGAAATACGCCGACATTGGGTTTACGATTTTTGATGTTGTTTATCTACTCCCCTCCTCCACCTTTCAATAATACACCAAAATTTGTAAGTTTTTAAAGTCAATAAATTAGTTACTAACAGTGTAAGATGGATAAGGGCCCGTCCATAAATGACGTTAGGCACCTAGGGGAGGAGGGAGTCACACATTTGTGACGAGGGGGAGGGATGCGTTTAAGAATAAATGTGACGTCACATCAAAACGTGCAACTTTAAATAAAAGTTCCACTGAAATATTTGATTGCTTACAATTTATTTAATGACGTTTTACATGGATTTAAGAGTGTAGCGATTTTTAAAGTTCAACTTCACATTAAATACAAAATTAAATGACAATTAAGTTATTTTGACACATGCTCATTTTCAAAAAGGAATTTCGGCTTTTATGGCACAAAGCTTTGTGACGTCATATTGGAGGCGGCTCTAAGTTTTTGTGAAACCTGTGACGGGGGGGGGGTATAAAATCGGCCAAAGTCGCTTGACGTCATTTATGTACCGCCCCTGAGACGTCGGCAGTGTAGCTAGTGTGTGAAATGAGGTGCATGGAAGGTGGATAGGTAGCATTGTATAGTGGTCATGACGGGGGAAATTATGCGATGATTCAATCGGCTAACCCGGGTACCCGTTCGAAATTTGGACGGGTACCCGGGCAGCATTTATCAACAAAATTGACATCCTTACTCTA